>VXBX01004773.1:21507-57461 GCA_013400415.1 Scytalopus superciliaris | reverse complement strand
TATCTTTTCAAGTCACAGTGGAGGAGCATCACCCAGTGTAAACCAGCACAGGAAGCAACACGTGTGACTGTGGCTACCTGGGGTAGAGAGTGCTCAGAAGGAAACCAGGGGGAAGACAGAGCTGCACACAGAGCTCAGGACAGACTTTCCATGCAGATTAAATCTATTTGAACATCAGCACTGATTAATTTAATCTTAGCAGGCAGTTTGACATGCCTTTTCTGTTTTAACCCTGGGAATTTGAGAAACAAGTGGATTAAGACTTTCAGTGTAGAATTCCAGGAAATTTCAGCCCCTGAACATGCCAAATACTCTGCTTGTCTGCCTTTTCCTTTGTTGCCTTGCCCAACAACATGTCTGTTTCTTCTTTTAGATCCTGACTCCTCAGTGTTAATACCAGAACACTGAACTGCCAGCTCTTCCTTCCCAGCACAGCTCCTTACTTCAGTTCCCAATAAAAGTAACCCTCTTGTTTTGCAGACCACAGGCAATTTTTTGGCAAAAACAGCTCCTCTGACCTTTTGGTTTTCTAAGCACAAAAATGCATCTGTGATCCAGCCTCTCTGTGATAAAAGAGGGAAAGAAAACATCCCCATCAGAGGCACTGAACTCCTTCTGCTCCTTAAAGGAGCGAGACAGCAGAATCCAGTTCTGAGTATCTGTACAACAAACAGAACACAACAGATTATCCCACTCATTGAGATAGACAAGTCAAATGCAAATTTTCTATACATCAGCTGGCACTCAGGTTCCTAAAGACACAACACCAAAAGCTCATCAATACTTCTCTTACCTGCTTTGCTTCCTAAACAAAAATCTCATCCTGAAACAGGTTGTAGAACTTCCTTTCAACACAGGTTTGGCTTTTTTTCTATGGTGCAAATAGATTCTGTAACCTGAAGTCCCCATTTTTTCTGCCTAAACAACCACAAAAGAGTTTTCCAGAAACGTTCAGAAATGCCCTATGGAAGTGTCTAAGCAGACAATCCAAGACAGGAGGTGCCATCCAGTTTTCTGACAACTTGGATGAAAGAATTTGACATGAACATTGTGCTTGCAGGAGCACAACAGAAGACAATGTGCCTACAGAAATCACCAATGCATTGAGCAGATGATGATTAGAAAGGCTCTTCTGTTTCTGTTGAATTGAATTGGCTCACTTGGAACTCAGTTTTATACTAAAATCAAAATATAGAAGGGCCATTTGGAACTTCAGTCCATGGAAACATTTGACACATCCTGCAGCTCCAGACAGAGACCAAGTTCAGTCCTGATATTTTCTTGCCTAAAAGTCAGACGTTACATCAGAAGCAAAGGTGACCCTCTGACTGTCATGCTCTGGTCTATTGAAATGCACCTTCACGGACAAAGGTTTAATGTGGTCTAACAGAAAATGTCAAAGCTTGACTAAATGTCAAGATTTCATTACACTCTGAAACAATGCCCTGAAAAATTGCAAGTCAGAGCCAATTTTTAAATACATTTGTCGATACTACACTAAAAAACACAAAAATATTAAACAAAACCGTGTGACTAAAATACAGATTCTGACAGAAACTGAAATGACACTTCATGATTCCCCAGTTATCTTATATTTTGTGACAGCCTCAATCTAATTTGCAATTCTTAAGCATTAAGAACAGCATTTCAAATTACAGACCAGATGTTGATGAGGTTGTTTCTATAGTGAAACAAATCAAAATAAAGCAACAGAAACTGAAATCCGAGAAATGCCAAACTTGTATTTCCCAAGCAGGAACGTAATGAAAGATAAAATAGGGACCCCTGGAAAAATGCTAGTCATAGTTTGACAACTAATGCAATAACCCCCAACAATTAGATGAGTAATCATATAACTTGTGCAAAACAAATGTTATTTTGTACTATTTATAAATACAGATAAATATGATGCACTTGGGCCCTGCCATCCTCCCCTCCATAGCGCACCTCCTGTTAGCTCACCAGACTTACTTCTCCTACAACCCTGACTTGAATGCTTTATCCTCACAAGCTGCAGGTGTGGAGCAGACAAAAAGGACTTGGTATTTGGAGTTTCTAAGTAAGCCATGCCAAAAGACAGGAAGAAGAAGAAACTTGCATATAACAACCCACCTGCTTCTTTCCTATGGATCTCAATCCATGCAATTTCAAGGCTGCAACTCTTCCTGTCCAATTCTCCTGGCTAAAAGTACCAGCATCAAGTCTCCCCTGTTCCCTCTCTATCCTGAATTTTACTAGAGAATTAATATGCCTTTCAGCTACAAACTAAATTGCACGTTATTTCCAGCATTTTAAAATGCACTGAGTTTTACTACTGGTATCCCAAGGGAGCTGATATTTTGCATTTCCTTTTGCCCAAGTTCCTAATGAAGCAGCAGAAGCTAAAAGAGTATTTGGGCTACAGAATAAGTCATAAATGCTGACAAGGACACACTTCCTAGAGATCACCAAGCAGAAATCTTCAGAACAAATCAATGCACTTTAAGTAATCAATTCTACTTCTACAACTGCTTCTATTCCCTATTAAAGTATTCAAATGTTTAAATGAGTCTCAAATTCTGCAATTCACAATGCAATACAGAAACATCAACGCTTCAGTTTGTGATTTGTGAGCTTTCAAGGTAATCAAAGCCAGACTGAGTCACTCTGTGTCAGAGAAACATCTTAGTTTTCAAAAGGATCAAGACTATTATTCATTTTCCCATGGAAAACATTTTGCTCGTATTATTTAAACAGGGCTTTGCATTCAGGAATCCAGAAGAGGAACTGACATTTCCTTTTGGCACTGCTTCCTTCAAATGCTGTAAAATCAAATGTCATCCCTAATGCAAGTTCCCTGGTGCAACACGTAACTGCAGCGCGAGCCTGGTGGGAAGCGGGATGAGCAGAAGGTGGCAACAGAGCACTGGATTAAAATCCATATACATTTTATTCATAATTAGAACTCTTAGTCTCACACCCGTGTGCGGGCCATACATCTCCAAGAAATGCAGAAAGACTTGGGTGTGATTTCTTATGGCTGCATTACTCCTGGGTAAAAGTATATGTAGGAAGTCTACCTGTTCTCTAAACCACTTCAGCATGTTCTGCCTGTGTGGTTCCCTGCATGTATCAGAAAAATGCAGAAAACAGGGATTTGCACAGTTTGTCAACTAAAAAAAATACTGTTGTTAGCCCACGTACCTGCAGCTGAAAAGCCAAATTATAAGCACCTATCTTAAAGATAGATATGAAAAATCTTATTATATTTATACAATGGCATTCCCCTTTGTTTCTAAAAAGTCATCTCTTGAGTACTGGTGGAAAATATATGGAAAACTTCATCTTATTCTTTCCAAGATTAAAAGTACTCTGGTTTAACACTTCACTGTTAACCAGGTAACCACACAGAAATTCAGCTCATCTCAGGTCAGTAGTTCAGCTTGTAGACTTCAGTCAGAAAGTGTCATTTCATACTGCCTCGGAGAGACTTCTCAAATGTGCAGGGATTATCCGAAATGCCCTTTCCCATTAAAAGCGTGGAGGAGGGAGGGAGGAAGGCAGAGACCTCCCTCTTTCGGCCAAAGGGAGGCGAAGCAGGCACAGCCGCCTTAACAAGAGAAGGCAACTAGTCTTAGGTTTCTGCTTGGATACAAACAGAACAGGACAAAAACAAAGGGGGGAAAAAAAGAAATCACATTTTCACCGGTGTCTCATGGGCAACATTTCCAAGTTGCCAGCGGTGACACCGCAAGCAAACATTGGTCTTTATGCACCACAGAAAACAGTTCTGCTCAAGTTTCACGTACCATTATTTTGGAGCTCTGCATAAGTTCTCTGGTTTCAAACCTCACAAAATAAAGGTTCTTCTTAACATGCACATGGCAATTGATTAGATTTTTGTTTCCTGCCCTGCTTTCCCCAGCCAGAGCCAGCGAGCAGCAGTGCCTGCCCAAGGCACTGCCCACAGCTGGACACCAGCCCCAGCCCGTCCGGGTCTGAAATGACCCAAATCTACCACGCAAAACTAAACCCCACAGAGCCACACCTACTAACAATTATTTGGGTTTAAGAGCTCATGTTACAGCACAGAGCTGAAACCCAAGCAGTGTATACCTCAGTTACATGCATTTACGTATTCCCCCTTTAACAAACACCAGTTACTACACATGTGAAAGCAGCCTGATTAAAAAGCGGCACTGCCTGAGCTTCCCACCTGAACAACAAGGAGAGAACTGAGAAGCAAAGCGCGAGGGAAATGCTCCCTGGCTCAATTAGCACTACGGCCGGCACTGGCAGGTCTCCCTCCCTGCCATGCAGCACCTGAGGATGGAACATGATACACAGTGGCAGCAACGAGTCTCCCTTCACGTCTGTGCAGTGGTTATAATGGGCTAAGTAAACACTCCTGGCAACAGCTCCAATGGTCTGGGAGAATATCAGCACCCAGCACTGCCGGGTGGAGAGCTGGGAATACCAAGCTATAAATACAGCCACGGATTCGGTCACCGCTCACCCACCACAAAAAGGATCCCAGGAGCAAACCCGCTGCTAGACACTTCAGTTACTCCATCACTGCAAAAGGTCAGGTTTTAAAACACCAGCAAAACAAAGCAAATGGAAATAGTCAAAATACCTGACAACCTAGAAACCCCTTCTGACTCAAAGACAACATCAGCAAAAGTTACCCAAGTGGCAAAGACAACAAGATGGAGCTTTCAAATGACTAAACATTCAAGTGCACCGTGTCCAGCTGCCCCATGTACCTGAAAGCCATCTTTAAAGCACAATTTTAATATTGATGCAGAGATTATCAACTGACCATTTAAATACCATGATAAACCAGAACACACAGTGGAGGGGAAAATGAATATATAGAAAAAGAGTTGTTAGGTATTCACACATTCTGCTGACATCGTAAAGAAATCTCAGCAGCTACAGTTCCAGTTTTACTGGCACAGCAATCACCTGACAAACACTCTTTCCATTGTAATTAAGGATTTAAAAATTAAATCATGGCACAACAATCCCCCCAGCAGAAAATAATAAAACCATTAGTAGACACTTTCTGATTTAAATAGTCTGGTTTGCTTAAATATGAGCAACTTTTTATTACTGAGCAAAATGAAGCAACTCAAGCGTAAAACAGGAAACAACTAAATATTGGGTATTGTTTAAAAAAAAAAATCTTTAAAAGGTAAACTACATAGCAGAGCAACGAACACTTGTAATCTCTTCATTATCAGTGTTTTCAAATGACTTCACTGCTACCCCAGCTACGGCTTCCTAACTGGTTCATAGAGAAATTTATCCCAAAGCTATTTCTTGCCCTGGCTTGTCCTCTGGCATAGTGACAACATTACACGATCCCTGCTCTCCAACAAGCTGGCAGGGGACCATCATTCCCATTTAACCTTCATTCCAGAGCACTGGCCTTTGTCAGGAAAATGTTGCACTTCAATCCCATATTAAAAAAATTAAAAAAAAAAACCAACAACAACTTTGCTTCCCCTGGAAACCGGGATTTGGGCACAGTTTGGGTTTTAACTGCTCCTTACATGCTGCAACTGCTGTAACTTCAGTTTAAGGGAAATGATGAGTGAGATACAGTTTGTTCATTGGTGGTTCATAACTATAAAGTAGATCAAACAGCACAAACTGATTAACCTTTTTCATTTTGTTTTGAGAGAGGTATGAAAGACACTTCCTTTAAAAAACTAAGAATCCGTAACTCCTAAACCATTATTTTTCTTAGTTCTCTGCATTCATATCTCTTAGTAAGCTAAAAGTGACTTACAGGTCATGAAAACACTGTCACACAGTCAACAATAAACTTAATAATCATCAACATCCACCCCCAAACCTTGGAAAAATATAATTTGCAAGCTGATTTTATCCCAATGATGTAACCAAAAAAAATAAATTAACTGGTATATATGTTTGGAGACAGCAGCTCACCTTTGATAGCATTTCCCAAAGACTGACAGCAAGAGTTTAAAGGGAACAATAATTGGAGGATTATCATATTTATAGTCAATATATCAACATATGCATGAAAGTAAAAGAAACTTTTTTTCAGTTGCATGGGTATTTTCACATCACTGTGGTACCTGCATAAATACCTGTACTTGTATTTCACTGAAAGGTACTGTCACAATAAAACTCAAATTCAATTCCTGCTATTGTACTGGCAATATTATTTTAATAGCAATAAACTACTGGCAATACCATAATGTGCCAAACTATTTAAACATAAGTTCAGCTCTCAGCATTTTTACAATTCCACCCACTTGCAATTAAAGCAGAAATTGGTTTAAGAGCAGCAAAATATTTTCTTAAAAGTCCCTGACTAGGAACTAGACAAACCAGACTAAATTCTTACACCAACAGATGTTACTGCTGTGGTGCAGAGAGCAACTGTCCCACAAACTACAGTATAAGGCACGTTGCTTCTTAATACAGCAAATTTAAAACCCTCTCACAGTGCTTGGAGGCTATTCAGGCTGACAGTCTAGGCCTAGGGAAAAAAAATTGTGTCTGCAGAACAGTTTATTTTAAGAAAATTCCTAGCACCCTTTTGCTGAAAACCTCTAGAATATTCATGCTTTGGAGCACAGCTTTAAAAATCTGGCTGCCATGTCAGGGATAAATTAGCTTTCTGCCATTCCCATGAAAATTAATTCACAACAGAACAAGTCAGAACCCTCTAAAACCATGGCTTACGTTTAATGTTACATCATCTTAAAGCCTGGGTGGAAGAGTCTCAGTGATCCCAGGTGTACTGTGAGGATGGAAGAAAGCTGGGATGTCCTTCTGAGCAGCCCTACCTCACCAGGGACCTACCTCACAGGAATTGCTTTGACTCCATGGCTCTGTCCCTTGCTTTTTATGCGTTTTCTAAGTTTCCGTAACAAAGTTACTTTGAAATCAGGAAGATACCAATAAAAAATTAAAATTAATTTTCAATGTTTGAAGTGAAAGACAGGAACAACGTGTAATGCCAAAAATAAGAAAATCAAGTACATTAATTTCTTGTATCGCAGAGTCAATAAAGGCTTTTTCACAAAACTCCTGCATCATTCAGCACACAAAATGGATGGAGCTTCCTATTTTATCTTCCCTTTTTAAACCCAGCTGTGACTACAGTTATTCATTTCCTGATGGCTTCCTTTTGAAAGCTAATATTTTATAAATAAAGCCATACTTAGGAAAGCAGGAGCACTGACAAGACAAACAGTCAGCCAAGCCAAGACCCAAATGCCTCATCACCTGGGTAAGGACTTCTGTCTTTGGAACGTGGTATTCTCTTTTTTTCAGTATTTTGGTTTTTTTCTTGACCATATGCCCCCCTATACTTCAACTGTTGCAGTAACTATCCATATTGCGGATTTCCCCTTCCTGAACCTAAGAACACATCCCATATTCCAGGAGAGCAGACTTTGTGTGTCCCAGCACAGCGTCTGGAACAGAGGTGGTGGCAGGAATTTCTCTTCATTTATCAGGAGAGAAGGAGTCACTTCAGCTCAGGGAGGGACAAGTTTGTGAAAGAGAAAACTACTGAGGGTTATTAACTCAGATACAATATCCAGCTCAGGAAATCTCCTGAGCTGAAAACAGCTGGAGGCCAGGAGATTATTCAGGGGAAGTACCAGTTCCTACTCTTCCCCAAGCACCAGGCTGTAGCTATTGCTGAGGAGAAAATTCCAAGAAACAGACCCCTCAGGCCTCACTGAAATGCAGCTCTTACAGATGACAAATGTGTTTCAGATCTGAATGCCCAGACAAAGTTTATTTCATTGCACATTTTCAAGCTGTCTGACGAATAAGGCAAGCAACAGTTCATTAATTAGCAGTGTATTTACAGTTGCAAGACTATTACCAAAGTCATTTTTGAAGTGGCCACCCTAGAGGTCATACTCTTCAGACAGACAGACTCCTGGTGTGGAGTTATGGGAAGATACAGAGCAAGTGGCAGCTCCCAGCTAAGCCTCCTAACAGGGGGATATAAATAAAGCTGTCATGTACTCTCACATTAACCTTCTCCTAAATGGGAGGAGTAGTTCTTCCCCCCCCACCCCCAACCACCACCTGTGCTCTCCTGGACAGTCCCAGCCTTCCTTGGACAGTCACTTAATTCTGTTGCCAGCACATTTCAGGACAGGTGTCCAGCCTTGGACAATATTTATAGAGGATTCCACATCAGCCTTTTGCTTTGCTACTTGCCCAATTCTTTTGCAGAATTCAGGTTTTCCAGCTGCTGTTCCATTTTACATTTTGAAAGACTAATGGCTCCGTCCAGAACCTATTAACTGCTTTCCTTGAATAGTTGCTAAATGTGGATCCCAGCAACTCCTTCCACTGCACTGTCCTCACACTCACCCCCAAGCAATTTCTCCTGTCAGCTGTAGGTTCTCTGCAACTCCACAACCACCAAACTAAGTTTTGCATCATTCCAAAGGCCTTGCTTAGTGGTTTTGGTTTAAATCAACTATTTGCATTCACTTATAAATCACTTCCTTAACAATCTGTAAAGAGACTCCTTAGAAAGTACCACACTCCCATCTGAAAAATGGCTGTTTGTGTGTAACTTATAAAGAAAAGAGCTTAATGTAGCAAAGTGTCTATGACATACATACACACACTGATACTCCTTTTCTTTAAAAAGTTTTGGAAAGGAAACTGATTAGAAAACTTTAATACATGCAGCTTTCTTCCTATCATTTTTATGACCTTTTAAGTTAACATAATTACCATTACTGCAGATCATAATTTGTTCTCATGGCTACAAATTTAGGAGACAAATTGCTGTGACGTTACAGTCTGAGCAAAACAAGGGCAGACAAAAAGGCAGCCCAGCTCTCATCAGCTTCTTCAGGTAAAAGGCCACAAGGACAGAAAGGAAACCAAAGTTACTCCCTCTGGGAGGAGTAGTTCTTCTCTGCAGTGACACAGCCTCTGCACCAGAGATGCTACAGCCACGGGTGGCTCTAAAAACTACAGACTATGTGTGCAGTCACTTGAAAATACATGTCAGCCTTTTCCCTCCTTCCCGGAGAAATCTGGAGAAAGGATTTTGTGTGGGAGTACACAGATTGCTTATCTGACAGTTCATTAAAAGCTCCGTGTTTCTAACCCAAGGTATATGTGTTAGCGGCAACATTTTGTTCCCTCAGTTTTTTCATTTTTAATAGATGAAAAAATTGGGAATATTATAATTTAAGCATTCTTTCATGCCATTGTAAAACTGCCAAGGGAAGAAAATGATTTATAAAAACAGCTGTATTACCTACACACCACTGACACTTTAGGAAGGGGAAAAAAAACCCAAACAAGCCTATCCATTACAGCAACAAGAGGATGAGACTGACCTGGTTTGCCCTCAAGGATGTCAATGGAAACCTTCCTACCATTAACACTTTTATCCAGCACAAACCTCACTTCCAATGGATTTCTCATTGACTCTTGAAATAGAGCCAACAAAACAATAACCTTCAGAGGGAGGAGAACATGCATGAAACACTCAGATCAACACAAGATTAGATGTCCATTTTTAAGTGGCACTTAAAGACTTAAGAGAGTGAAATTTCTGCAGGATACACACTCAGAGGTAAGCACAGGCTCAAAAGGAGGACATTCGACACTCCCTAGTCTTTGGTGGTGTTTGAAACCCTGGCAAGGATGGGTACCTTGGCCCATCTTCAAACTCTACCTGTGCCAAAAATAGCCCTGAAACACAGAAGGAGAAAAGCAAAAGCAACAATATTGCACATTTGCATCGTAGCTGAGATTGTCTGAACATGAAAACAAGCAGAATATCTTTAAAAGCAGCTCTGCAGAGTGGCCAGACCTATGTTTTCATCGCTTCTGGCACAATAAAGAAACTGCAAAAGTTACATTAGAATGAAGTGTTTTCTCAACAAATGCTTATAAACAGAATGTAAGAGATTTGTCTGGCTGATAACAAGTACCCATTCTCTCACTGGAAAAACAACATCCTTTTGTCTGCCAT
The DNA here is from genome assembly GCA_013400415.1 of Scytalopus superciliaris. Lineage (NCBI taxonomy): Eukaryota > Metazoa > Chordata > Aves > Passeriformes > Rhinocryptidae > Scytalopus > Scytalopus superciliaris. Next base: position 47,473 of record VXBX01004773.1, on the reverse strand, counting down.
GCTTGTGATACAAGAAAATAAATGACGCTTCGGCAAAAAGGGTAAAAAAAGAAACTGGCAGCCAACCTGTTTTTCTTTGCAGTCAGTGTTTCAAATCTCAGGTTTTACTTTTCGTCTGCAAAATAAGCTGTGGAAAAACTTAGGACCATATGCAACGCTTCCTCAGGATTTGTACTTTGGACTCTTCTAAATAAAGCAAAGTGACTTTGGGAGATCTTAGCCTATTCCAAGTGGCTTCTTCCTTCTACTTTTATGCCCAGGGAAAAAGTAAAGGGAAAACTCCAAATCACAAGTGAACCAGTCACCAAAGGGCCACACACAATCTGCTTCTTAAACTGAGACTGCTTCCAGCAAGAGATGCTTTCCACACACATTTCCTTCCCAGCCACTAAACTGGAAGCTATTTTCAAGCATGGCTACACAATATCTTAAACCAGCTATTACCCAGTCACAGCACAGCATTCAGCCCTCGGCCAGTGTATCCCACTTCCCACTCCTTCTGGTGGCAGTCTAGGCTCCGACTAGTGCTGGACACGGGAATTACCCTGTGTGCCTTTACGGCCCATTAGCTGCAATTTCTGATGGAGCAGAGTCCATCCCTCAGTTGGACTCAGCTCAGCTGCTAATTGTCCTGGCATCTGAAAGCATTCTACATGAAAATCAATAGTAAATGTGAAGTACTTTTAAGTCTTCATAGAGACTCTGGAATTTCTCCCATTTTGCACTCACAGATCTCAAGAAAATCAAAAGAAAATAACCATGACTTCTCCATGCTCACTTTAGTACCACAAAAATGGTTTTCCTTGCTTTTTGTAATACAAGGGAGATAATAACGGATTAAATTATTATGAAGAAAGTGAGCCTCTTACTTACCTACAAAGAAACACAAGAAGACAAAAAGCAGTGCAAACTCACCACACACCATTCCATTCTTGTTTTGAAGCAACAGTCTAAAGTCAAAGGGTAATTTATTCATTATGCCCATTTAAACTTTCATGTGCCCTGAAGCTGCCAACAAAAATACCACTTAATATGAAATGCTATCCTGCTTTTTTCAGATGATCAGATCTGTTCCTTAGAAAGTCCAAACAGGCAGTTAACAGACACAACTTGACATCATTATACATTTAGAAAGAATTTAAAGATACGCATGTTTTGTGCATATGAGCATTTTGGGCACTGATCTCCAAAGGTGCAGGTTAGCTTTTGATGTGCACACAGAAGAAATCCTGAAGTGTTGCACCCATTTTTAAAGAAGGAAAATATTTTAAAATGAAGGTGCAGTCATAAGATCCTTCTGTCAATTCTTAATTTCCATTACTCACTAAAAATCTTAATTCAAACGCACACATCCTCCACTTCCAGCCCTTTTCACCAATATGACAATGAGGTTATCTAAAGGAAAATGCCACCATCAGAGTGTGTGACACAGTGAAATAGCCAAGTACTCAGAATCAGCTTGGATTAAAGGACATCTCAAGCTCAAAAATTTCTGCTAAGAATATCAACTGCTCATGCTCTGGAAAAACCAGTTTCCTTTCCTTGGACAGCTTCTTTCACTACAAGTCACCATTACTTCATAGAACACCATTCCTGGTAAGCAACTGAGCAGAGTAGAGCAGGTATCTTCAAAACTTCTTTCCGTATCGAAGAGGGAAAGGAATGTGTCATTTGTTACTGAGCACCTGTGAACTGAACCTTTCAACACATACAATTAAAAATACGTAAGTGTCCAACTACAGATTACAGTAAATCCACACAATTCTCCAGGTGAAACCAGGTGTAGAGCATGGCTAATTCCCAGCTTTCCAAACCAATTCTGTATTCATTTCAGTAAATCCAATCTTTCCCATTGCTTCCAAGTTTATTATTGGGACTAACCAATGAGTCAGTTATAAACTAATTAGACATGATGTAGCTCTTTCCTAACACTCTTCCAAGTCAGGTAGAGACATAACAGAAAACAAAATTACATCCTCTCTTTGTTCCCAATTCCACAATGTGATTCCTCTCCACTAATTTTAGTTGACACCCTCTTACTTCCACAGAAACTGAATATAAAAAGCATGGGGGTTTTTCCCCCAAAATGATACTAATTCCTTACCATTATCAATACTTATTACTGTTGTATTAAATGCATATTCTTTAGTATACCTTGCATTAAACACAAGATTTTCTTACAAAAAATCAAATCACTCTTTAAAAGCTTACTGGCATCAACATGAACATTTATATTCTCTAACTGCAGGATTTGACACATATTTCAAAAACAAAAAGATGCAGCAAACACACACAGATCTAATAAGACACAATAAATGTCTCCCAGTTCGGAGATCTGGCAGCTTTTGCCACTCAGTTACTATTCACAGAGGGTTTGGGTTCTGCAGTGTTGAAAAACCATTGGGATGATCATTAAGAGACTCCAGGGAAGTTCTCCTGTGAAGTTGGATGTCAAACCACACACCACCACCCCCCCCCCCCCCCACTTGCCTCAGTTTTTCAAAGAAAAATTACTGCTTCTCTCAGCATTTTATCAGGTGCTGTAGCAATTGCCCCAGTTAAGGATCACCAGTAAGAAAAAATGTGGCTCTTAAGAGCCAAGGCAGAGACAAGAAAGGAAAGAAAAGATGCTGCCTTGTCCTGCTGCCCAGCTCCACAGAAAGCCAAGGAGAGCATGTGCCAAAAATGCAGTAAGTGTCTTTTATCAAAAGCCTGAGGAATAAAAGACATGGCAGCATTACCCTGCTGCACAGCACAACACTGGGCACCTTGTTACCCACCAATGGCAAATAAAGACATTTTGATCCGGGATATGAAATACAGATATACACACACACACACAGAGGTTTGATTGCCAAGTCTTAAGAAAACACCTGCCTCTGAAAGAAATCTGTGTGAACACAGTTCATGTTTCTACTGTTACATCTATGATCATACATCCTAGAAACCGGTGATTTTGAAAGGCAAGGCAAAATTCCGAGAGAACCTGAAATCCTGGAGGATTTTGACGGACTTCTGAGCATCCCTGACCTTGGCATGTTGTTCAGCATTTACCTGAATGAACTGTGAATGTTACACTGAGACTGTTAAGTCCTGTAATTGAGAGCTCAAACTTGCACATATCACTTAACAGACAAAAATCTCATGGAACAAACAAAAATGGGAGCGGGGGTGGGGGGGGAAAGTGAATCGACACTGTAAGAATCAGTATTGCTTGAAATGGTAATGATGCAGCTCATTGAGCAATGTCTGGTTTACCGAGATGACCTCTGAAAGCTTTCAAAGGCATAATATAAAATTAGATTAATATTATTCCCATAAAAATTAAAGGAATTTTGTATTCCTCAGCAGCAGAGTCTCTGCTGGCTTCTGATAGAGGGCACATAATTACAGCAAAAGAATAACCCACTACTGATGATCATTAAGACAGACAGGGCACAACATGTTTCCAGAAGAAAGCTTCTAGTTATGTTTCAGAGAGCTGATAAGATGTCAAATGTAATAAACTAAATTGCCTGAAACCAGTAATTCTAATTTCATCTTTTTATACCATTATATCTGTTTCCCCACATTGCACCCTAATGTAGCACACGAGACAAACCTATACAGCACTAACTTGGCTTAATTTTACACTTACTAAATACATGAGGCATTCAGAAAGCATTGCACCAGATCGAATGTTGTTTGCTATATAAAACTAGTGCACAAGTAAGTAATGCTGATTTTATGTAGTCTTATCAGTTCCAAATAACTGGGGTGTTAATTGGTGCTCAGAACCTCACTTGCAGAAGGTGACAACTATACTCCACTGCAGGTTCCACCTCCACTCCAAAATTACTGGAAGCTTTGCCTCTCCTTCATAACTGGAGGATTTCTTAATGTTCAGCTCCTCAAATTGAAATAAAAAGTCAAAAGTCTGCACAAATAGCAGCATTTTGTTTTAATGTTAGCCAAGTGCTTTCTCTTCTCAAAGGCTAACATGACGATGCAGCATTCTCTGGGAACTTAAAAGACCTTTTAGTTCCCACAAAGCCATTTATTCAGTGATAATAAGCAGAACTTGTACACATTGATATGTTTTTGCTTCTGTTCACAAGGACCTCTGAGCCAGTAAAACTACAGCAAGTTTCAGGAGAGAAACAAATTGATTTGTTTTCTTGCTTGGCTGCAACACGCTTAAAATGCAAATCAGAATAATCAAGTGCAACCAAAGTTGCAGTTGGACAGACTTTTTTAAAGCTGAAATATTCCCAAACTCAGTTCACTAAATCAGCTTCAGGTGAGGCTTTGTGTACTGACATTTCTATGTCAGTAAAATCCCAGCGGAGAGAAAGGAAAATCAGAAGGAACAGCAGAAAGAGATAAAGTAGTTACATGTAACCAATATTGGGAAGTCTATAAAAAGCAAAAACAGACAGAATTTTTCAGCTGAAGATCTTGTCAGAGAACGCTGAATTTTTGTGTCCAATATATTTGGTGTTTAACTCAAAGTCTAGGGACAGACAACAACCCATTAGACTCCATAGTCTTTTCAAGAAGTAGCAAATTAAGAGATAAACCTCAGTTCTGCCTCACTAAGAACAGAAATTGAGTCTACCCTCTGTATCCCAGACATTTCCTAATCAATAGGTCTGTCTTGCTCTTTCCACCCTTCTGTCAAAAATATTAAGAAGTATAACTTTCATTTTAATGGAAATAATTAGGAAACACTGACATTTTTGTAAGACAGAATGCTCTTTCTTTAACCAGCCTTTCTGAAGATTCTGCCAAACAGCTTTATGTTTCCATCCCTAATTGGCATTAACTGGAATTGCTGTCTGTATCCATCACTCTCCCATCAACCTCCACCCTCCTGATGGATTTCACCGACAACCACATGTGACAACAAACACTCTACAACATAATTGATTATCAGTGATGTAAAAAGAAATAATCAGTAGGAGAACTATTGCAAACAAAATACAGCAGGGTGTGCTTTGAAGCTTGTGTGTGGGTGTCACCAGCAGAAGCTTGATGGCTTTGTTCACAGCATATTTACAGACACAGATTCCCAATGCAGGATAAGCCCTCACATACCTCCATATCCATCTGGCTGGCAAGGAAGGGGCTATGGAGGGATCAGATCCTGGTTTAGCTTTCACAAAGTTACTTAATGGTTATCATCACTAACAAATCAGATGCCAGGCATCTATCACTTTATGATCAGCATTAAAACAGACTTTGCAGTGACAACCAGCAGAATTAGCAATGCCTCATCTGGCCTCAGGCAAAGTCTGAGGCAGAAAGATTTCAAGCATGATACTTAAATATTTCATTCATCATCATATTATTACTACAGAACTACAGAAATTGCTGATTTTTTAACCCTTTCAATCATTCAGTGAACAAAGGAAGATTTCATATTTTTAAGAACAGGATAATTAAATATTAAATGAATTATTCACACATTTCTTGTCAAGTTGAAATTGAAATACCTTTTGCAACATGCTGGCCATTTAAATGTCAATTCTTCATGTCCCCTTCAGTTACTTACCTAAAAAAAAAAAAAAAAAATAAAAAAAAAACATTATTTTTTTTTTTTCTNGCAACATGCTGGCCATTTAAATGTCAATTCTTCATGTCCCCTTCAGTTACTTACCTAAAAAAAAAAAAAAAAATTAGGAAAAATGCATTAATTTTCTATGTTCTCAAATCTGCCACGAATACATACCTTGCTCTCCACGGCTTCCCAGTAAGTTTTCAGTGGTTATAAATAAGGTAAGATAATTACAGTAATGGGGATTGGGTGTTATATTAGTTTAGATGACATGTTCCCACTTTGCCTTGACTAAACAATCAGTAATTGAAATTAAGAATATTTTTCTTATTATTGCTCTATTTTCCCACAGTAAATGATTTCTAAATAAAAGCTACATGACGCCCTCAATAATTTGGGTGATTTTTCAAATGATTCTCAACTCATTTCTCACACCCACACAACATCCACTGCCCTTCTATGACTGAACTGCATTTATTGCTAATGCTTTTCTATACTCAAAATAATTTTTCATGTCTACAAAAGGTATGATTGTCTTAGATAGTCCCTTACAACCTAAAATATATATTTACAAGCATTCTGAGAAGAAAATCATTCCACATTGCATCCATAGCACCACCTTTGCCATATGACAGCTTTTCAGATATTTTCTTAACTGATACAAGTTGAAAATCGTAAGAAATGTAAGTGAAACCCTTAACAGCTAAATAGCTTTTATATTCAATAAAAGCAACTCCTGTGAATTTCTTGAGACCATAAACCCCACCCTTCCCAGCACTAGGCTTGCCCAGGCTTTCTGGTGAATTTCAGATGGCAGTATCGCTCATTCCCCGAACGTGCTCGCACTGAACAGAGTGTACAGGCTCAACGTTCACTCTGCCTGCACGCAACTGACTTTATTTTAGACTCCATTTCAAATTCCTGCCAAATTCAGACATCTCCTGCACAAGTTCTGCTGCTTCCACCTCCTGTCAGCCTACTCTGTGATGCCTCTGAATGAACACTTTTTTTTTTTCTCCTGGCAGAACTCATATTACCATCCTTTTCAAAGCCGCAAATTTGGGTCCTCGAGCCCACATGTATGCACATGTTTAGGCTTTTGCAAGAGCAATGTAACTGCCAGCTCCAACTCAGACTTCTCCTGGGTATTAGCCCATTTCAGACTATATTGTGCTGTAACCACAAGAGCTACTTATCTGGATTTAACATATACTACTGTATATTTTTGGCCTTAAAATGACAACTCCATGTAGTAATGCCATCTGACTAGAACAATCTGACAAAACTTGCCAGTTTTAGTTCATTTTCCCTCTTTTCCCTTTTATGGGGAAGCCTAATTCTTGAGGTTCAAGACAAAGCAAATTGATTCTGTTGATCACAGGCACTGTTGTGGTGGGTTTTCCTACAGGTGTTTGCCATGATTCCCACATACCCATTTCACTCGGAATTTAGAGTATAGTAAAAAAGCTTGACTTTTTTACACTGCCTACTTTGTAGTTTAACAAGTTGGGAGGACCCCACACAAAAAGTACATGTTGAACTTAAAGTGCTACAGATAAAGCTTATTTCTGAGGAAAAATACCTTTGCCCTTTGCAAAGTGTTGCACTGATTCATTTGCCTACCAGAAAAGCCAAAATCAAGACAAGCACCCCTTGTTGTGCATTAAGAGAAACAAACAGGAGTGTGCATATTTCAGCTGTCCTTCACCCATTCTAGCTGGGATTCCCCTCAAATGAGCTGTACACTTCTCTTTTATTGGGGAAAACAATGACCAGACAGATTCCAGCTGAGGTGACCCATGGGCAGATAATGAATCCCATTCCATTTATCCCGTGTAACATCCTTCATTTTGCACCTTCACCACTCAAGTCCTCTCAGGCTGTACTGACTCAGGAACCATGGAATAAAAGCTGTTAGACTTCCTTTGGCATCCCATCCAATTCCTTCAAGAAAGACCTTGCAGCAGGTGTCATAACACCAACCTTTATCCATGAAGCTCTAAGCCAAGCCTTCCTCCAATGTCAGAGGAGGACAAAGATGCAACACAAATCAGTCTAACCCTCAGACACTGAGCTTCTCATGAAATAGGATTAGTGCTAATGGATGAAGCTGTCTCTTGTCTGCCTAACAAAACAAATGATCCTCCAAACTCTCTGACCAGAACTGTATTAACCAGCAATTGCAGATATAAATATAGTCATGAGACTGAAATCATACTTTTCTTAGTGCTGCAGAGGACTTGAAATGAAAATAGTTCAGTCCAAATCCGTATACAACCATCTGCTCCACAAAACACTGACGAATCTCCTTCCTTCTAGATCCATGTCCACCAAATTAGACTAAAAAGAAGCTGCCTTACCTTTGAAATACTCAATCCAAGAGTCATCAGAGGCTGGTGAAGTACTACTGCCCTACAGTGATCCCTGTTACATGCTTTGCCTTATCTTATATCCACCAAATAACTGTGTTCTTTGATTTCCACGCCAGGTTCTTGCATCACTTACAGCACCTTATGCAAGAAGCCAACACTGGTTTAGTTCAGTTTTTAAAACTCACTCCCAGTGAGCCATTAACACAGAGCAAGTTGCAAGCCAAAACAACAGCCTACAAGAAGGCAGAGTCATCTTCATTTATTTTAAGACTGAATGGATAGTCCTTGGAATTCTTGCGTGGGGGACTTCTCTTAAAGGCATCAGTGGGGGTGCACTAGCTGTCAGAACCTCTGCTTTGTATTTCCAAACAAAACCATAGCCAGGGAAATTGAACAACATGAGGTTCAGTTTTTAGCCCATTTATAAAGGTTCAAATCCACACCTGGTTAGCATTTCTAACATAAAAAGTGAAATATTAAACCCTACAGAGTATGTAAACATTGAATACAAATCTTAATTTGCATCCTGTGACCATTATATATTGCCTAAAACCTTAATAATGAGGCATTAAAAGAAATTCACCTATTTTTCTGATTAAACACTTTCAAACTAACTGCCCCCACACCCTCCTCTTTCAAGAGCTCTACAGCAGCTTCTTTTCTTCTGCAGCAAATGGTTTGGGCACCCTGGCAGGCCACCGAGTCACTGGGGTCAGGGAGAAGGGAACAAAGGCTGCCCTTGTGCAGACTCAGAGCTCAGTCACAGATGCAACACCAGCAGGGACAGTGCCAATTACACAGTGTGCTCGATATTCAAAGCACCGATAGCATGGACTCCCCTTCACCGTGACACAAAGTTCCAAAGTCCAAAGCCTTTATTGCTATTATCAGCTAAAAAAAAATCCTCGGAAAAATTGCTTTTGTGTCTAACTGGAGCTTTAACATTTCAGAGGCCAATTCTGCAAACTCTTTGAAGCCATAGGTGCTATTTATAAGACTAGCAACTCTGTCAAAATAGTAATTTATTCTCTCTTCCTCCTATGCCTAAGGATCACCAAAAGTATTTTAATAGGTTTGGAAAAGGTGAAATCTACTGTGCTTACAGCTGCCTTAGAGTGTCTAAATTCTGTATTAACAGCAAATTAATAGTCTTGCACATTCCAGTTAAACCTTGAAGATGGGGTGGCAACTCGATATACTTTTTTGTATATATACAGACTAACTGTATAAAGCTATAATGCAATATTTGGTTTCATTTGCTGTCACTACATCAACCATCTTTAAAAGCACTGAAGTGCAAGAGTCTAATATCTGGATCCAAGGTACCTCTGAAATCAATCTAGGCGTTAGCCTGAAGTGATCTGCTTAATCCCTTGAGAAAAGGGAGGTAGTTAATAAGCAATGGAAAAGAAGCCAAAGGAGGATCTTCAAAAAGCAAGGGGCAGTAAAAATGTGTTGTACTGAAAAACTGCATCTGCCTTGCTCCCCCCGTTGAAGTTCAGATCCAACGTGCTGACTTCCATCCCAGAGAGGGAAGCAGCAGCTGGCACACGGCCAGCTTCAGCACCCACGCTGTCAAGCCAGAACACAAATCCCACACAGAGAGGATTCACCAACAGGTAGTGCCACAGTGCTTTTTCCTGGCCTATAACACAGAATTTGGCCTGTGATATTGAACGAGAGAGATAAAGAACAGAGGGAACAATAAATCAATCTGACATTCCTCACGTCTCCAAGTAGGGTTAGAGACTACAGACACTCATTAATGGCCAGTAATTAGGTAACTGTCTCCTGTAAATATACACCGCTGTTTCCACTGAGAGCACGGAGATTAATGCTGAGAGCATTTGAAACAGCTCCTAGCAGGAAGGACTGCTAATTCACTTTCTAATTGTTGATAAAGTAGTTTATAGCATTAATGTATTTTGACACATTTTCTGAGACACCTCACAGCTTCCTTGCTACCTGACCCAAGAAGATCATCTTACTGCCTCTCTCAGGATAGGTGTCCTCAGATGACCACAAGTGTGTCCCGAGCCTCAGGCCGACAGCACGGCTTGCCGTGATGTTCCCTGGGTGCCAAGCAGCTCCAGACGTCAATAGGTGGTTTGGGAAACTGAGATGAAGGACCCAACTTGCAAGATGAAATTATCTCTGCAGTCACTTGTCTTTGGCTTCCTTCCTATTTTTTATGCTACATGTTCAAGAGGCTTTAGCCAGCAGTCTTTTATTTAATTAAAATGAGGATGCTGAACTAATTTTTTTTAAAAGGAAGCATATTGTAAATGTAGCTTGGGGAAAAAACAATTCATCTTCCTTACTGAGCCTTGCTAGACTTGCAAGTTACTGCCTGTGCTGTGTTGAGAGATTCTGGGAGAGCACAGAGGGATGGCACCTCAACAGAGCAAAGACAGGAAAGGCAGAAATGACTATTTTTATTTCAGTTACATGATTCGCTCCAAACTAGTAGCTCTAGCAAGTCCTGAACAGCTGTAATATAAAATAAACTGAACGCAAGCTTACAAGGCTGAGAGGGAAGGAATGACAGTCATTAAGATATGTCCTTACTATATTAAGGACCAAAGAGGACTTTTAGTGCCCTTTAACTGACAGGCCGAAGTATTTCCACTGCTCTCACTAGTTACTGAGCCATTAACACATTATAAAAATATATCCATGAGGATGGCTCCACACACAGTTTGAGGATTAAGCCACTTATGACCTTCAGGTCAATGTTTCCCTATCCAACGAGAAAAGCATAAGGAAGCAAAGTTCCCTTATGGTCTGAGGGGGTGTAAAGGACAAGAGACATAGGGCAGAAACACAGATTACAACCATTATTGGTTTGGCCTTCCAGAAGAAGCAGAGATCATTCACCCCCAGCCAGTGTGTCATATTGCAAGGCGCAGCAGTGCCTGCCTCCCTCCCCGGGCTCTGACGCATCTGCAGCAGGAACGAGCTCCGCTGCCCAAGCCCTGCCAGCATCATTAGGTTACCCCCGCCTCCAGCAGCACTTACTGCATTAGCTCGCACATTATGCCTCTGGGTCAGGACTGGCAGCTCGCCAGCCAGCCTGGAGAAGGGAGGCAGCGGGAAGGCTGCCTGGAAATGGCAAGGCAGACATGCCCACAGTGGTTAGCATGGCGATCTACACAGATCCTTTCACAGCCAAATTCAGAGTGATGGCCATAATTCAAGGACGGTGCTGTTTCCCCCACCACGCCTTCCAGACATGAAATCTCTGGATCAGGAATGCAGGGGGAAACACACACAGAGAAGCATGTTCTGTGTGACTTGGTTTTAAAATAGAAATTTCTATTAGAGGTTGGTCTTTACTTGTGTTTAATTAAAAAATGAATGAATAAGCTTCAAGAGGAACAGTCCCAAAACGAAATGCCAGCATGCTCTGTACCCAGGCATGGGACTTGCTGCCAAAGGGTAAGATGCCCATCTGGTTTGGGATGAAGCATAAGTTTGGCACAGTTTTGAGGCTGACCTATAATATTCCAGATTAAAGAGCTCAAAAGAAGCTCCAATTTAAAAGCTACATATTCCTAGTCATTTAAGAAAAACAGAAGGCTAGTATTTGTTCCTTTTTTATCTAATGAAAGAAAACAAGGAAGAGTGTGAAGAACACATAACTCCGAAATATCCCAATTTCTCCTGTGCCCTGTAATAAATGAACTTTTTGTACTTCTTTCTTCAGCAGGGCTAGGGGAGTGAGAGAATAAAAACTCAGCCTGAAAAGATTTGGTCCAGAGTTCTGGAACAGTTAGAAATACTCCCAGAGACCTTTGATTTGCCAATAGTACAAGTAACTATCACAGCAGAAGTACGAGAAAACATGTGACTTAAGCACCAGTTACATTGGAGAAAGGTATTTTGCATTAGCCAGAAAAAATATATTGTTTAGATAACTCTAATCTGAAGAACATGTGTGTGCTCTTGCACAAGAGACAATAGCCAGGACCATGGCAAACGCCCAGGTATGATTTTCAAACCCCAGTTCACTCTCCTATCTTCACTTCTGAGGCAGAGCCACCGCTGCAGCCAAAGAGCTTTCTCCAAAACTCCTCAAAGCACATTTTCTTTCAAACATTTGTAATAATTTCTTCTACAACAAATTAAGTCAAAAGATAAACTTGCAAGCAAAACAAATTAAGATTTCAAAACCTCTTATCTTGAAAATGATACACTATCACATAATTACTCAATTTCTGAGCTTTCTTGAGAGCAAAAGACAGTATTTTCCTGTATTACCAATTACCGACAGATGTTCTCCCCTCTGTTGTTAAACAAGTCTTGATAAAAATACACTTGTGTCTTAACAGAACTGGCTGTACCCTGAGTGGGTTTCCCATTTGATCTGCTGTACGGCTCAGAGGTTTTTTTGTCTGCTTGTTGTAGCACAATGTGTGTTTGGTCCCACAACAGTGACAGCTGACAACTGTTTTTCCTGTTTGCAAAAGCTTTACCATTCAACTTGAACCAAAAGCATTTGTCATGTTGCATGGCAGTGAAGTAGATTTAATCAGATGAGGCCACTGGCGTTGTCTGTGCCAGGCTCAAAGAATCTGGTAGAACAAAAGCTGGATTTATCTCTCTGGGAGTCTGGGCAGGGAGCAGCAGTGTATCTTTGTGAAAGCACAAGGGGGAATCTCAAGAGGAGAAGAAAGTGAGTGCAACAGAATATTTTCAGTGCAGTTAAGCCAGAAGATAGCTGTTCTTAAGTGACCAGCAGGATGTTCCTGCCAGGCAACAGAACCTTTTTCAGAGTTTTGACAACATTAAGTGAACCTCCAGGTCCCTCTTTCAAATGCCACTACAACAGAGGACTATCCCTAACATAATTCTATTTCCAGAATAATAAGCATCACCTGTTATCTGGTCACAGTCAGCAATCAACCTGCAAAAGATTAATTCCAGTGGATGACAGTCCCAGGTTGCAGTGACAATCCTCCAAAAAATATTCTGTTAGGACTTCAAATTTCTTACAAACAGTAACAAAACATGTTGTACCTCTTTCTAGCCAATGTCAGAGAAAAAACAAACCAACACAGCCCTAAAAGAAGGGAAGTCTCTATCATTTTACATAGCCACCAAGACAGTATTTCATAGCCTTTGTATCCTTTAGGATGACCACATCTCTCCACAAGATTTAACTTCAGCTCAGAAGAAAAATAACAAAGCCACACATGCAAAGTCAAATTACAGGCTTGCAGCATTTCAAACCCCCAATAGAGAGTGGAGAGAGGAGAGTGGGGAAGAAGAAAAAGAAAAAGAAAAAAGCACCACCTAAGGGAGCTTTGTTGCTTTACATCAGTCTAAAGGAATTGCCCATTTGCTTTTTTCTGCTAATTAGAGAGCTCCTGGGACTCAACATGGCCCTTGGAGAGGTGCAGTGTGCCCTCAAATTCTTCTCAGGCAGGAGAGTATGGGGTATTTTGATCCACTCAAGAGACAACCTTCACCTTCCCCAACAGGGCTGTAAGCAGGATAATATTATAAACATTAGATAATATTTACTACCTACAGGGACCAGTGTGTAACCACACTTATTCCAGTCCTTAATCCAGGAGATACAACAGCAACAGGAGCTGTGAAGGTGCAGTGTGTTAGAGACTTCACTAATTTCTGCAGGTACCTGCCTTGCCTGGCCCACATTTCATAGGAAAGTGCACTGAGGCACAACAATACCCAAAGCAACTTCTCAAAAGCAACTTGCAGAAAACATGAACCTAAAAAGCTGGTATAAAGCCTCAAAACAGCATTCAGGTGCCTGCAGACTGTGCAGCTTCTGAACGCAGGCTCACCAGGCTCAGCAACTCTTCCACATTTATTCCTGATTTCAAACAGGAGAAACTGAATTTTAAGATCTCTCTGAACTGCTTCAAAAATTCCTTGCCATTTAATGTATCCTGAATGGCCAGAAAGGCACCTAAAAGCTGGTTAGGTTTGTGGGGTTTTTTTAATTAACCTCAGAAATGTGGAACTCATATGTCAGCATTCTCATGTGACACCACAACCTTGGTATGCTTTATTTGCATCCAAGGAAAACACCTGCTGTGCTTCAGGTTGTGCAGTGCCACATGTCTCTCTGATGTCAGCTGCACAGCAGGTGAGTCAGAGCAGCAGCACAGGCCCGAGGGTCTGATCCTCCTGCCACTGAACTCCTCACTGGAAAATTGCCTGCTGGAGCAGGTGAAACCTCTCACTGCTGTTCAGCAAACACTTTTTGTCAACAGAGGCGTCCCCCACACACCCCTAATTTGAGGTTGTAATGTTTTCACTAAGCAGTGTTCTATAACTAGCAGACTGCCAAACCATGACATGCATTTAGGATACTCAGCAAACTATGATGTTTATGATAATAATTTGTTTCAGTGCCTTCAGACTGGGGAAGGAGAAAAATACACATTATAACAAAGACTTAAACATAGTGTCTCTGTTGGTTTGCACTGATATTCTGTAAGTTAAAATGTTATGCTTTACCTGACTACTAAGACAATTTCTTATGGCTGCATTCTAAAACACAGAAAACTAATAAATGGTCAAGAAAATTAGCACTGACAGCTTTTCCAGAACATACAGAATGTCAAAACAACCCATTTTAACCAGTATTAGTTTTCATGGCTTGGTGGCCTGAACTGGTACTTGAACAGTAGACTTCATTCTGCTACGGTGTTAACCAACACTCATTTGTAAACCTCTTTCTTCTTCAACTTGATAAAATCATATAAAGATCTTTAATTAGTAATGGGCCTTATGCTTCTGAAATTGAACTTTTTTTCTAGAAGACAACAGGGACCAGCCCAGCAGGCAGAAACACTGAAACTAAAAGCTGGATTTCTTCCAGGTGTTATCAGTAAATTGGCATCAATAACCAAAAATGGAGCAGGTTCACCTGGCATGAGCCAGGCTGTGCGCACCTACAAACTCACTCGTGTCAAGTGTTTCATTTTCCACTCCCCCTCTCCCAAAAACACACCACTTACCTCACACTTTCAAAATCTTTCATATCCATGCAGAATAAATCTAAAAGAATCTCCTCTTAAACTAACATTAACGCTGCAGACAAAAATACAGCTGAGAATACGTGATTTCAGAGCAGCTTTTTAAAAGTGAGAAGGGATATTCCTCTATAATTTGTTCCCCATATCGCCAATAGTTATCCTTCAGTTCTCTTTGCCTATTTTTTTTCAGCACTGAGAAAACAACTGGGACTTGAAAGTACAGTTTCTTTCCTGTAGTGTCTCAGAAATTTCATTTCTGATCTGAATTGTCATGGAAACCTGCCCAAATAATCAAATCTCGTCTTTATCTAATCAAAAGAAACCCAGGAATGACTGTTCCTCTGCCTTATCAGAAGGCTTTTCTTTAGAAATTCCTTAATTCTTTTCTTAATCACAATATTTGAAAGAAACATAATTTCTCTTTGTTTACTAACTGATACCCAGGAAGGAAGGAACAGCTTATGGGAGATTCATTCAAAAGTCCTGAGCCCTGCCCTGGTTCTGATCCCAAAAACCTGACTGATTCCAGCAAACAATAAAAGCACAGTGTACTTTGGAATAATCCTACCCAGCTCATGCAAAGGCCACATGTATTTGTGTGCCCTTCTCAGAGACACAAGCCACCCAAATATAAGGTCTTGATTCAAAAGGAGAGTCATGACAGAATGACCAAGAAGAGTTCCCATTCTATCCAAGGAGATAAGTAATGCTGAGTCTTCCACAGCTTTAACTAATGTACTAATGGAATTCAAGGGATTTAATTAGAAGTCACCATGTTTTTCTGCTTTTTTTCACCAACCTAACCAAAACCCTGTTCCAAATTCCACACGTATTAATACAACCCTTCTAATGAGTTTAATAATTTAGTTCTTACACTCTTTCTAATAATTTTACTCTTCAAAATGCATGAAAATTTCACATTGCCTTTAAACTTTTATTGATGTTTTAGGTGAATATTTCATGCTGATTTTAAAGAATGCATTACTTTTTCATAATGTTTCTGTTGTGAATACAAAATGGCAATTCAATGCTCTCAGTACAATGAAAAGGAATTTTTTATCTTGTACAAAGCAGACTATAAACCTTGGCTACTGCAGAAAAATAAGAGATCAAGGAGGAGTTATTTCAAAGCTACTTAAATGACTACAGAGCCCACAAGGCTCCCTTTAAATTATTAGCAATTGCACGTCTGAATCTTTTAAGAAACTTTGAATACTTCATTGTTCTATAAAAGATTTTCCCAGCTAAGAGTAACAAATTGATAACATATCTCTGATGTATAAAGGAAAGAACTCTCATAGCAGAAGTATTTTAAGCTGCTAAAATTGACCAAAGCTCTACAAACATGGGAGCACATTAAAATTTAAAACCAACTGCCTCATTTCTGCATAAGCTCTAACACTTAACTACCTGTTTTCCATTTCTACTTATCATTTTCCACTTTTTCTTTTTAAATAAACCAGGTATTTTAAAGCTGCCAGAGGTGCACCAGAGTAACAGCAGTGCAGTGGTTCACCCTGGCTTAGGGAAGTTGGTCCATCAACAGCTGAGACAATAAGGGCAAGGCAGGTAACAAGTTCTTTCCCTGATGTTAAAACCATTAGTGCACCAGTGTTGGTTGTTTACACACAAACAGCCCTGTATATTGAAAAAAAATACACCTGTTCAAATATTTAAGTTAAAACAATCTTCCCTATTGCCATAAATGGTTCTAAATATTTATATTTTTCAGCAGCCAGGTGTATGGAGAGCCAAACAGAGGACAGACACTTTGGGGGGGGAAAAAAAGGTTGCATAAAAAACCAGCCTGGGGGTGGGGAGGGAACCAAAACAGATAAAGCCATAACAGCAGCTTAGCACATTTAGAAACTAAATTTTCAAAACACCTTGCAAATACATTGTCCCTTCACAAAACTTTGTGAGTCAGCAGCAAAAACTTTGCATCAGCTTGTAGAGATTCCAGTCTTCAGTGGTTCCCAGGCTAACTCACCCTAAAGTGAAGAAACATGGAACCAGGAATTAAAATCTTCACCTAATTCAGAGTCATCAGATGGTCCAAAAAGCAAGTGACAAGCACAGGAGTAGAAGTAAGCACAGAAAATTATGTGGTTTTTTTCAGAAAATGAAAAAAGTGTGGTTAAAATAAAAGAGCACTTGAACATGCCGTGCCACAGTCATCATTACCAATGTCACCATTAGAATTAAATTATCAGGGACACGAAATATCAAGATAAACAATAGACTATGATGTAAAATCCTAAGAAATTCCTGTAATTTGCCAGTAATTCAACCAACATAAGCCAATTCTGTTTATCATCCACAATGCTCAATACTATGTTATGATGTTTTACTTGTCTTTTTTTAACTAAACAAAACAAAAGTTACAATTTCACACTCACCTTTGATTTGGTACTGCTTGTGTTGGACATTAATTAACTTGCTATCTGGATTTGATCACAGATGTAATTTGAATATTATATTCAGTTTTACAGAAGTAATTCCAATTTACAATTATTTCTGCTGAAATTATTTTCAATTATATCTTTGGTCTTTTCCCCCCAGAGACCTGAACTGTAATATTTACCAAGTTGTTTGAAGTTTCATTTTAGTATACTCTGCCAAAGTGGCCACAATCTTAGGATCAAACCCACATTTTCAATAGTTATGCCCTAAAAATAGTTTGCAGCACATCCATATATTACTATATACTGCAGAGGCCAGATATCTCATGATAACTTCAAATTCTGCATATCCTTCTCATCCATGGAAGGGTATTTCATGAAATAAAGCCTGCACTGTGTTCAGAAGCCATCCCAACACCCACATCAAATGCTCGCTCAGAGCAGGCAGGTGGCAATAATGAGAATGAAGATAAGCTGAGGTGACAAAGAAAGGAGAGCACATCAATTACTTGGACCACAAGGCCATCTCAGGAGACAGACTGATACTGCTGGATCATTCCATATTATATTCATCTCTTCTCTCCTTCATTTCCTCAAAAGGTTGCCACAGTAATGTCATTTTTTTAATACCAGTGAATTTTTGATAAATATTCAGCAACTGTGTGCACAGTACAAATTAATGTTCAGCTACATCTCACAGACTGGGCACTGCACATCCAATACTGCTGGGATTTCCAAAAAGTAGGTCACAGGAGAGTAGTAGGCTCAAATACCTCTGTGTAAGAGAGGCAATCCCAGATCTGATCATAAGATTTGTTTTAGCAACAAAAACACAAACTGTGTACATAGAGTCTATTAGCAGACTTTATAAAGAGGAGACAAAGGAAAAAGGATAAGAAAAGTATAAAGAACATTATATATAATAAAAACGTATAATAAAGAGGATATCTTTGCATCTTGCAGCTCCATATATACATAAATATTTCAGTAAATATGTATACAGTTTCATATAAATATATAAACATCTTATTAATACATTTTACATAATTTATGCATTACTATAAATGTCTTATATGTATCCAGATATATCTCTCCATCTTGAGAAATGAGAAGAGACACTGTAGTTAAACTCCTCAAGGGGTAACAGCAAATTGTCTCCCAAGCACCCATCTTTGCCATCAAGCCTAGGTTAGCGCTGAGTTACCAGCAGGAAGTAAAAGCAAAATAAACCCAAATTTTGAAACGTTGAAAGTTCTGACAGAGCAGGTTTGTCATCACTCCCCTCTCTCTGCTTGCCATCCTACAAGTAGTAAAAGAACTCAACTCCCAACTGGTTTACGAGTACATAATTCTCAAAGACAGTTTTATTTCAGTAACATTTTATCATCAAACCATCCAAATTTATTTTTGCCTTGTAACAAATGTAAACAAAATGAAACCCTGGCTTTAATCAACCAAGAAAAGAGCCCAACTTCATGATTAAAAACCGGAAAGTTTTTGTAGCCACTGTTGGTCTTGCTGAGGCTGCAGCAACTCTGACTCCAGGTGTAAGACAGTGAGACAAGAGGTTCTCAGCCCCAGAATGACAAACAAGGGATTGAGCAGCTACTAAAACCCTTCAGACAGCAACTATGCACAGATATAATCGAGTTTCACTTCCATAAAATAAATGGAGATCAAGAGAATCACAGCTGAGAGATTTTTCCTCGCCTTTCATCCTGGACTTCAAAAACTTCCTTTTAAATCCAGACAGCTATTGGAAATGGCTGATTGTCAAGCAAATGCATTTAGTCTAAAATGTTTTGAGACCACCATTAGACCAGAGAGCTGCTGTAGACATTAATTTAACACACTAGAAGCTTCACCATCCATTTCAGACTTCATCTTCCTTCAGATGGAAGGGCCTCAAGTATGTCACCTCTTCACTGTTTTATCCTCCAGTAACCCATATGTTGTGTTAACTGGCAACGCTTGTATTAATTGGCAAGGCAAAAAATACCCCACAAACAGTAGATTAAGTTTGTGAAATTCAACATACGCAAAAGCTTTTTATTTGCTGCTCCACAACCCTTCTTTTGGAACAACAAAAGGAGGCAAGGAACAAGAGGGAGACCCTAAAAGCCATTCCTGCCTTGCACACATTTCACTGCTGGACACCCCTCAGCTCCCCATGCCCAAGTGCTTGATGCTGGTCTGAGAGCAGAGGCTTCAGGGTAATTTAAGAGAGGATCACTCATTATACTCTCCCTCCCAGTACAGAGATACATAGAAACCACAGTAGAAAAGACAGGCTATTTTTATATCCCTTGGGACAAACAGAGCCATATCCTGCAGCAGCATACACTGCAATAGGAATTCCAGTACCTGCAGCTCTACATTATTAGTGAGTCATTTCAAAGACTAGAAATAGAAACCTTTTTCTTTTAAGTGCTTGTACACCATTCCCCAGTATTATTATGGAACACTGACAGCTGAACACTGCTCATCTCCCAGGAAAAAAAAAATCGCTCTTTTCAAAATACAACAAATAATTTCTTCACAGGACATAATGATTTTGTTTCATCGGTGTGCGCACTCCATTTATTGCCTTTCAATCAATTGTTCAAAATATATTTTAGAGGGAAAAGAAGACATATGAAATGTTTACCTTCCTAAATGATACAGAGTCAAGAAGCTGCTGTGTAAACCATAGGAAACCAGTGAGTGTGAGAACACCTGGGAGCACTCTGGGCAAGGGCAGAGCCAAGGAGGCAGCCAGTGAAGATGCCTCACTGAAACAAGTCTCACAATGCAAGAAGCACTTGGATTAATGGATTTAATTGTATTTATAAAGATATCTGCTGCCTCTCTGAATCAAAGCAGTGTGTCAATAAAACCTGAGAAGCATCCTGGAAGGAATTCTAAGTGACATCTTCCTTTCCAGGTGTGCAATCCACACCGATCCCTGCAGCTCCGCCTTCAGCGATTTCATCCCACACACTCCACTCCCACAGGTTCCAGTGAGCAAGCACATGGAAGATCCAGGGGTGACTGGAGAATTTCCAGGCAGACAGGCAAGAGGCAGCAGCTGGGGGGACCGGCTGTACCGTTCTGCCTCTGTGATCACCAGACCCACAAAGTAAGTCACAGTAAGCAAGGAGCTCAGCTGTTCTGCTGGTCAGAGCACAGATGTGTAAATCAGAGCTCTCTCTAACTGCAGGCAATTAAGATTTTAAGTCACTGTCACTATTTAAAAAGACTGAGAAATTAAGAGAGCCCATAAGGCCATGTTTGCTTCAGCTCAAAGCATAACATTGATTTCTCTGCTTACAAACCAGCACTTGAAATCAATTCATCTTTTTAAAAATTGATAAATACTCATTTCTAGTAGTCATCAAGTTTCTGTTCAAGAAATAAATAGAAATAGGAGCTCTTATAAATAGGTCCTTCCTGTTTGACATCAAAACCATCCTGAAAACTGGACTTTCTGTATAAGGCACAATATGCAAAATTCCTTTGCAGCTAATTTCGTAGTTTCCCTCTAGGTAGATTATACTTCTAAAGCCATAACCCATTTAAATCATCTGCATCTGTTAAAATCTCACCACTGCCTTATATGCTTTCCCAAAGAAACCCAAGAAGAAACAGCATTAGGTTTTCTCTCCCAAACTACAAGCAGCAGATGGGGAAATACCTAGGGGAGGTGCTTTTTAGGCAGGTCAAAAATTACGCTGCCATCCCTGATCTCCAGGACTGGAACACGACTATAGGACTGCCACAACATCAAACCTGTGCTGAGCCACAAAATAAAAACCCCCATAAGCTCAACTGTTTTTAACAGTGAGTGGTGAATCAGTGCACTGTGGATCAAAATAAACCCAAGGGATCATCATCTTTTGCTTTTCTTAACACATGAAAAATGCCTTTAGATTCAAAATAGTCATCTTGATATCCAGGTTTTCAAGACTCCTGAATTTTGTAGAAAACATTTAAAATTAACTACCCCCCATTTTTTTTTTATAACTATGTTGTTTGCTTTAAAAAGTTCTCTCCCCCTTACTTTCCAAAATGAATTTTTAGAGAAGAGGTGGTGAGTCAAATTTTGTTTTACTGATAAACGTACATGTACATATATATAAATATACACATAAATACATATTTTTAAATCTTATTCGCTTCTTCTCTCCAAACCTTATGGCAAAATTGAGGGGAAATGTAAAGTGAAAACCTTTGTCAAGAAAGAAAAAAAAAAAGTGGGAAAGGAAGAAGATATTCCAAAACAAGTTGAAATTAAGTTTTCAAAGGAACGGAAAAGTCACTTTCAGGCCAGTAGTTTGATTTAAAAAAAAAAAAAAAAAACAAACCTTCTTCAACCTAAAATTAAACTAATGATATAAGTGCCTTTGGAATTTAGCTTATGGGCCCATAGGAAGGTCAGTGAAACAGCACAGAAGGAGGTCAAGTGACAACAATCAGTTTCCAGTTTCACTGTAGGGGTTGAAGATGGGAAGGAGAAGAGATGCTGGGTGGGTGGGAAGGCAAAAGGATGTCTCTGGAGGTGGAACAGGTGTTCTGCTGAAAAACTAAGATGGCATAACTAGCCAAGGAAAAACATGGAGTGCCAAATGCACATTACTGATACCTTTTCAAACAGAACCTATCAAAATATAAACTAATTCTGGAGGATGATGACAGCAGACTTGGCTGAAGGGAGACACAGTTTATGCCTGCCACGAGGGGAAGTCACCAACAAGCCAGCCCCACTGAGGAAGGTGGGGGAGCCTCAGCACTCCATGCACTCCCTGGGCTGGAGTTGTACTTCAGGAGCACAGCAGTCACACAGAGCCACATCCATGCCACCTCCTGCTCAAAACACCCAGTCCAAGCATGAAGGTTCCCCTCGGCAGCAGCCACAGAAGGCTGAGCTTTGTGACAAAGTGGGAATACACATTGAAAAGAAATGGATAAAATAAGAAAGCAACAGAAACTAGTCACGCAGATGTGTATGTATTTCATATGATCATAAAACTCTGATTTATAATTAGATGATAGATAATAAAAAATACCTTTAACTGTCTCTAATTGCTGCACATCACAACCCATTTAGGAGGCCTAACATAATTAAAGCTGCTGCAGTGAGCTGAAGAACTTTTGTTCTGTATAATTAACCAGCCTGGATGAAGTTGTTCTATGAAACACAAATATTTTGCTTCCAAGCAGTCAGATGTCCCAGAAATCCACACTATCTTACTGCCTTATTCATAAGGTTATGAAGCTTAAAACATAACTTTGCATATATGTGTTAATTTGAGTATCAGAGCTTACACGATTCAAGATAACCAGACACTCCCAATGAATGGGACTGAATCACTTTCAGGATTACATCTCCCACATTTAAACACCTAAATAATTTTTGATTACAGCAGCAGCACTCGCTGGAGGTTTGCATGCCATTAGCCTGAGCACACAGGAATTACATATTGAAGTCCTTGTCAGAGTCTGCATTATCTTGTCATGGTTAATACACAACCAACTTCAACGTCACATTTAACAACTGGAACAGTCTCGGAATACTAGTTCGAGATTGACGATGAACAAAGGCTCTTCTCACAGCTGCCCCAAACCAATATCCAGGATTTATTACCAAAATTAACACTTAGCCCCTTTAGCTGTGCATGCTACCATGTAAGCACATTACAGTATGAAACACACATATAGGCAGGCTTACAAAGCCAAGCATTATCTAGTTATGCACAGGGCACACGCTCTTCAAATGTGCTGTTTCATATTGTATTTATAGTTATATGATCCCCTCACAAATGGTTCTAACTCGCTGATCTTCACAGCATCCTGTAAAAAGGGAGGAGGTACCCCTAACTCTACTTAATCAGAACATTTAATGACTTGCCCCAGGTCACAGAGGAAATCTATGGTGGTGATGCAGGGAATGACTCCTGGGATCTCTGAAATCCCATCTCAATATTCTGGCCACACCGCCACCCGTCCTCAGCCGTACTTAATACAACTAAATTACTGATGGCAACAAATAGCGGAATCTGACTTTCAGATGAGCTGATTTGTACAATGAGTCAATCCATAACTTTTGTCTCCTCCAGACACTTAGATCGATGGGCTGTATGCCCAGCACGTTGTAATAACCCTGAAAAGCTTTTGGCTCAGCCTGCAAACACATTAGCATTAACTTAAAGCTGCTGCTTTGTTTACTATATGAGATATCTGCTTGTGCTCTATGCCCAAGTGATACCAATTAAAGAGCCCCAAATACAGAGCTCACAGAAGAGCACGATACTAAAGCTACCCATGACCACAAAATTCAGTAAACTTTAGCTGGTACTTACTCCTCCAAAGCATTATGGTCTGACAATCACCTTCTTCTTTTCCAGTCATGGACTTGTCATGATTTACATCCAAAACCTTTCCAAAAAGCGATTCAGAAAGCATTAGAAACTCCCACTGCTTCCGAAACAGATTAACACAACTCCAGCCTTGGGTGCACACGACCACAAATTACAGTGAAGCCACCCTTGATTTCAGCTGCCAGAGAGCACAACAGGAAAATCACCAAGAATTCTGCTCTTTCAGCTGTTAAAACCCATTCATTACAGAGTCCACAGGGCCACATAGGTACAGAAGTAAATCACCCGGTGGGAGAGGACATCACTCAGTAACAAGAAGCTATTCTTATTTCCTTAGAGGTACAAATGTAGCAGGGCCAGGAGGGGTCTAATTACCCTCAGAACACCCAAGCAGCATTGGAAGTGATAATTTATTGACCGTATCAGTGTAGTTTAGTGCACAGACTGAAAAGAGAAGTCAAGGATTGTATCCAGACCAGTGAAATGCCCACACAGCTTGCCAAGGTAGGCAGATTGGTGCAAGCCAACAAAGCAGTCTGGCAAAACCATACTTGGCTTTACTGGGCTTTAGCAGAATAAGAGAAAGGTAAAAGATTATTTTTAAATGTTGAAAAAGAAGTTCAGGATGGTTACCAAAACACCCTGCCAGCATCCAGAGTCGCTAATTACCCAGATGGGCAGCTAGGGAGCTGATCCAAAAACCTATCCAGGTCAGCAGTGCTTTTTATCAGTTGCAGTGGCCTTCAGATCAAGCCCTGGAATCCCAGTGCTGACCTGCCTGGTACTGGCTTAGCCTTTAACTCAAGCAATAATCACCATTGAGTGCCAACCCTTGCACGGCTCTGCCCTTCTAAAAGCACAGACATGTGGAAATAAGCATGATATAAAATGCAAAACCAAAATGGCACAGAAATAGAATGGTAAAAGACCTTATTAAAATTATTTCTCTATACTAACCAATTCCTTCACTTTGTTAGCAGAAAAAAAAAAAAAAAAGAAGAGGTTTCTGAGTGAAAAGTGCAACAGATTCACAAACAGATTTTCCAGCAGCTACACCATCCTACTCTCCAGTAACACCTCCACAGAGATCAAGCACATTTTGCAGGAAAATGAGAGAAGCAAACGGCAACAGGAGGATGTCAGACACGACCCCACCCATGTAAAGTCACTCACAGCAGCTTAAGCATGTTCTAAGAAAGGATTTTCCCTCTTCAAGACTCTACCACAAAGAAAAACAGAGCAAAATGAGAGAGACTGAAATTGAAAAGATGAATTTACATCTCTCTTTTCCCTCACCTGTGCAAAAAGATACAAAGCTAGGAGGAAAAGCAAAGGCTAAAAACAGTCTGTATGTCAAGCAGCCGACACACCCGAGGGCCTTATTCAAGGCTCCATCCTCGTCTCCTGCACAGTCAGAATCCATGCACTGCTGCCAATGGAGCCCCGGGCCTGGAAATCATTTGGTGAAGCACTGCACGTGAACAATCTCTACATTCAGCTGTTTAATATCAGAAACGCTAACTAGCCTTGCTTGATCACATTATGAGGGAAATTAAAATAGGAAGCAAGGATTTAGCATGCATGTCTGCTATTCAGGGTCCTCGAGGAGAAAGAAAGGGAAGGAAGGAACCTCAGGAACTGAGGACATTTTGCTTCCCCTGAGCCCTCATTCATTCAAAGAGAAGAACCAGAAACCCTGACAATCTCCTGCAGCAACCCCCTCCCGTCACATCAGTGGGAAAATTCGTTCGGACAGCTCTTTATAGAGGATACAGGAATTATTGACAAATCTCACTCTGCCTCTTCCCACTCAGCACATTGGTGATTCTCACCCGAGGACTGCAGAAATAGTTTGGCGCAGCTTAGACAAGCCCCCCTTCCATGCAGCTCTTCCAAAGATGCCGCAAGAGCACCTGTGCCTACCAGCCCTACACGGCTGCGAGGTGGCATGGAAAATTCTCCCTGCATCCAGCGATACCAGTAGGGGCTTCCTACCCGATCCCCCCGTATGCCTGACACGCTACTTTGGCAGAAGGCAGACTTGCTGTTTCTGCTGGAAAAAATAAATTCCTATTATCCCTGCCTGATACTCGTATTTCAACAGTTTGATACACAGGACGAGCTCTACGGTTGCCACTGACAAATACCAACGGGATGAAAGGAAAAACCACAAAATCCCACCACCCAAGCCACAGCCACGAAACCCAACACCCTCGACACCGGCTCTTGGACGGACGGGGAACCCCGGGCAACTTACTCAGGGGTGTATCGCTCCCTCGGCGGCGGG
>VXBX01004773.1:6365-21449 GCA_013400415.1 Scytalopus superciliaris | reverse complement strand
AAGCCGCGGGCCCCCCCCGCCCCCCCCCGCCTCTGACAGCGCCGAGCAGCGAGCCCTCCCTCTCCCCTCCCTCTGCTCCCGGTGCCAGATCCGGAGCAGGATGGCGCAGGACGGCGCGGAGCCCGCTGCTGCCCCCGCCGGGCGCTGGGCACAGCCGGGACCCCCGCCCGCCCCTCTCCCGGCTCTCCGCTTCAACCCGCGCCCCAGCGCGGGGGGCACACCCCTGGGCACCGCCGGGGAAGGGAGCTACAGCCTCCTCCGACTGGCCAAGCACACGCCCCGCTGCGTTCCCTTCCCCAGCGATGGGCACGGGGCGCGGCCGTGACTTCAGACGGCGGCATCGGGGACGGACACGCCACACACGGGAGCTGTGCTGAGAGGTGGGGAAAGGGGGACACTGAGAAAAGCACCTGCTTCTGAACAGCTTTGGTGAGCCACCATGGGGCCAGTGGTCAAACAGTACTAGTTTTGTTTAAAGACATGTAATTTAGCTTTCCTGCAGCATTATAATACACTTCTGAGGCTAAAGCTACACTAAAACAGTCACACAAGCACAGAACAGTGTGGGATGGAAGGGATCCTAAAGATCATCTCATTCCAATCCTCCTGCCATAGGCAGGGGCACCTTTCACTCAAACAGGTTGCTCAGAGCTGCATCCAACCTGGCCTTGGATACTTCCAGGGATGGGGCAGCCACAGCTTCTCTGGGCAACCTGTGCCAGGGCCTCCCCTCACGGGGAAGAATTTCCCCAATCTAACCCTGCGCTCTTTCAGTTTGAAGCCATTCCTCTTTCTCCTGTCACTCTGTGCCCTTGTCCAAAGTCCCTCTCCTGCTGTCTTGGAGCCCCTTTAGGTACTGGAAGGTATTATAAGGTCTGCCTGGAGACCTCTCCAAGCTGAACAACCTCTTTGAGGTGCAAAGATAGAGTAAGAAAGCAAGTTTAAGCCAGAACTTCAAGTAGCATCAGATGGCAAAGCCCTGGAAAAGGTGAGGCTGGGAGTACTAAGGACAAAAGCAAAGGCACATCATGGAATAGGGCTGGCAGAGAGCAGTGTGTCACCACCTCCAGTGAAACAGCACAACACAGACCCCTGACTCAACAGCTCCACATGGCATTGCTCCACTCACTGACTCTAATGGTCTGAAGAGAGATCTGCACAAAGCATTGAAATACCATCATTTATGGCATGGTTCAAAGATTACAGGTAACACCTCTCATTCTTCTATTACCTCATCACCTCATCATAGAACAGACAAAGTTTAGCGCTTTTACAATTTTAGGGCTTCTTCAGTGCAACAACAGGAACTAACAGTGAAAGGTACCAGGTATTTTCCATAGCTGTGCACTTTTCTAAGAAAAAAAGCCCTATAATAAGTATACAAAATCTTGCAGTGCAAGCACACGGATTTTTGAAGCCTGAATTGTTTCAGCCACATAAGGTTTGATAATTTTAGTAAGACAATATAAACCCACACATCAAGAAGGAAAAGTTATGCTTTGAAGTGCTCCAAAAACCAAGAGACTGTAGCAAGGGTTGCAGAGAACAGGAAATACAAAGAAATGCAAAAACAGAAAGAAGCTATTCTGTGGTGCTGTACACATTAGCTCTGGTCAGTGTTGTCTGAAACCAATTTTGCAAAAGCTTTAACGGTTCTCAATGCTCCCATTAAAACTGTAAATGAAGTTCGGATAGTTATGCTGGGTTTTTTTGTTTTTGTTTTTTTTTTTTAAGATCTCTCTTTTTGTACTTTCCCCTCCCTCTCTAAATTAATTGCATTATGTTTCCACATCACTGACATAAAATGACTAATGTGACCTACAACATCATTCTGAGGCCAAAGCAAGCAGTGGTACACTTTGTGCAGCCTGATGAGGCAGGGTATTCTGAATCCTGCAGCACAAAACACGCACCAAGTACAACATGAAGGAAGCCAGGAATAAAGAGAGCTAGGAAATTGCTGCATTGAAATATGAGGCATGAAACATTCATTTGTTTTCCCCCATTCCTCCCTTCTCTCATTTTCCAGATACATCTAAGTTGTTTCATTCATAGCAAATGGAATCGATAATGCTTTTAGCTCTGAGTGCATAAAGAGTTGAGCACAATGCTGCACCCATTTCAAATCTAACCCAGTCTGGAACTCAACAGGACCAAATCCCAACAGTAAAAGAACCACTGGAGCAGGCCCAGCACAGCCATATAGGTGGGGAGTTCTATAAGTAAATGCATATATACACATACATTGGGGCTTGGAAAGGGATGGAGAAAGCAGCAATGTTTCAATGCTGCTCAGTGGACTGGGTGTCAGAGCAGCTTAAGGAGAAGAGTCATCTCTCTTGTGGGGGAGCAGGTCATTTCACTAATTAAAGCTGTTCTTCCACACTTGATTTTCTGACATTTGAGCAGTCGCCTTGCCATGGGCAGAATGGAACACGCTGTTGAGCTCAAGCCAGAGACTGGATCACTTGTGACTCAGCTCAAATTAAAAAACACAGATAAAAAAACCTATGCTGACAGGTTACTACCCAAAGATGCATTTCACAGAGGACACTCACATCCACCGAGTTTCTCAATGTCTTGTAAAAGAGAGAGTTAAAGTACCTTCCTCACATCACAACGTAAATAAAAAACTGGTCAAAGCCACCAACCAGCAGAACAAGGAGTTTTCTCCTGCTAGGAAGGCTTCAAGGGTTTCACCATTAAACAAGTTTTCTGCGTAACAACAGGCTACTAAAGCAAAGCAAAATATTTCTCTCCAGCACCAATCCCTTCAGAAATAAGCTCAGAAAAGCCAACTGTGAGAAGAGCCTAAAGCACTAAAGGAAGGACAATTTTCACCTTCTGGGCAGAACAAGCCACAGAGCAGTGGCTGTCAAAAACACATTAGGCCATGTCTACACAACAGCTTTGGCTTACTGGAGATCAGAGCCTCACATATTTCAAAGGTGAGGTGCTTGGTCTGGGGGTTCTTCAAGTTCTATTCTCCAAAACAGTGACTCCATGAAGGTAACAGCATCACCAAGCCCAGAGATCCCTCTCCATAGGAACTGCTGCTGAAGGGATGGATCAGAAATTTCATAGGAAAAGCAGATCCATATTCTTACCAAGGGAGTCCCTGCTTGCAGCAAGGGCAAGATGACATCTACCTGCCCATTTAGGTCCCTACCTTACCTATGCACCACTAATCCTGAACCAAATCCCACAGAGTCCCTTTCAAGCAATGGGAAAAGCAAGGAAAAAGCACAGTGCTTATGTCCTTGACTTTCATTTCCAAAACTTGGTGATTTCAAAGGGAAGAGAATCAGGAAATCTAACAATGCCAAATTAACAAGTGAAAGACGCTGGTGTGGAGTCACTTTTTTGCTTAAAAGGGTAACTTCTAATAATTGTTCTACACTGTTTGGCTTCCCCTTTGCTCGCCCTCAAAGCCCTACCATTAGAGGAATCTAACTTCATTTACAGCATAGGCAAGAGGAAGTTCTCTGGTATTTGTTCATTTCCAGCATTATGTCTTCCTAATTAAATTCCTGTGCATCTCTGTTCAGTGTTTGGGCCACAATTGAAGGAGGTGGTTCCTACAGTTCAGCCACTAGCACGAAGCAACCTCAGGGTTTTTCCAAAACTCACAACAGGCAAAAGCAGCTTTCAAACAAACCTAACAATTCCCTGGGGAATCAGAACCACAGCAGGTAACTTCCATCAGCATCCCCAGAGACAACTACATTGTAATCCTTACAAGCACACACAGATCTACAGGCTGCATCCACTCTACAGTAGTCAGCAAATATTAGATGTGACTCCCCCCCCATCCCAAGAAAAGCTGTAGTCTGTTATCACATCAGTTCATCCTTCATGTGGCCACCAGTGCTACAGTGTTCATTCTCTGAGATAAAATTTGCTCGAAATCACAAAGTTGGAAAAAAAAAAAAAAAAATCACATTTCTGTTAATCAAGTACAACTTTTCCTCAGGCTTTGACTGATCCCCAAGGGATGCTTACTATCTTCTGGGATTAAACTCACTGGAGAAGCTCCTGGAGTATGCTAAGAGCTACTTGCCCTTGCACATAGACCATTACAAATCCAAACTGCAAGAATCTGAGAATGCTTTTCCCACTGCACCTAAAGGATGGCTGGGAGCCAGTGTTTGGAATAAAATGAGCAGGTCCTGAAGCCAAAGAGTAAGGTGCAGCCAGGAGGTGGTGGGAACAGCAGCAGATTTTTGTAGTGTCTTCATTTTCTATTTGAAAACAAAACCAGTTCTCAGTATTGAGATACACACACACCCTCAGCCTACAGATCAATGTGCACTTTTAAACACAGGGTTCTTGTTAAACAGTGACAACTAAAAAACCCTAGCACACTATATATTTTAGTGGAACCATCCTTGACATGCAATATGAAGGCAAATTCATTTCCTGTCAGCCTGACTCAGTCTGATGGATTCGGAGGCTGCAGGTTTTCCACTCCCCTTAATGACTTGTTGCAATGGAGATGAGTGCTCTGCGTACAGCAATGCCATCTTCTGGCACAGTTCCTGTGAGAAAGGGAGCTTGCTGAATACCACTAAAAGAAAGCTCCCTGTTTTGGGGAAACAAACTCAGACTCCACAATAAATCTCAGATTTCTCCCTACTCCACTGCACATGCTGTTGGGCTCTAATTGTTCCTGAGCATGGAGCAAAGCTGTGAGAACACACAGTCTGCTGAAGGAGCAAACTCACTCAAGTGTGTCATTTGGAGGCATAGTAGGATGGGCTTAGGATAAAGATCTCCCAGCAAACCCAACACCACTGCTCTGGGGTTCCAAAACTCGTGCTACACTATGTATTGACAGTACAGATTTTAGACTGAATGAGAAATTCAGTATTTCTGGTCAGAAATGATACTTAAGAAGAAACAACATTGTGGAGGTTCCTGCTTATGGTGTCATTTGATACCAAAATCCCTCGCTGTGAATGAGATGCACCTCAGCCAAATCAGCACATGCCCTGCTGCTGCTTTCTCAGGTACCACCACCTCAACCCCCAGTAAGACAATAGACAGTCAATTGCAGTTCATTCTTTTCTCTCTGACATTTTCATTCTGCAACTCTTCCCAAGACCTCAAAAGAATACTTTTTGCAACACCCAAAAAAAGCACAGCTTCATTTGCTTTGCACCAGTGAAAGAAATAATTATAGGATTTTTTTTTTTGTGACTGAAATCACACAGAATCTGGTTCTCATATATTTGTTCACTTAAAGTATCACCTTCACATATTTGTCTTATAAACAAACAGCATATTTTAAATGTTTATGATTTCATGTAGGAGAAAGATATTCTGGGCTGTATTTTGTAAACTGTTGGACAAGGCTCAATGTTCTGCTTTCATTTCCAGTTTCTTTGATGTCTTCCATTGTTTTGCCTCCACTTCTTTCCCACTGTCAGCTTTGTTTACCTCTTCTCTCTCCCCATGTATCTTTCAATTCCCATGAAAAAGGGCCTTCCCCAAATTCCCAGTACAAAAGTTACCCCTTAAGTTAAATGCAGTTTTCACTATGGTTCCCTCTGTGAAGAGAATTGCCTTCCTCAATGCTTGTAATTTACCTCTTAACACACATGGCTTGTGAAAAAAAGAAACTAGAAAATATCTATTTCAGAAAAAAGAAGAAATTCATAGGTCTTGGACTTGAAAAAAGAGATATGTGACAAATACCATCCAAACAGTTCTCAGAGCACCTCCAGTCCTAGATTTCTATCTTCTGCTGGTGAACAAATTAACAGACTGTCCCATCAGAAAAATCCCATTCTTTTTTTAAACACTACCTTTTTCAATTTGGGCTTCCTATGCTGATGCTCACAAAAAACAGGTTTGTTTTACTGTCAAAGAACAACTGTTTTAGCAAACTGGACTGTCTGAATCCATCAGGATTCTTGGCCTGGCACGACTCAAGGCTGTGCCCGACAGTAAACACCTCCCAGTCTACACTGCTAAAGCACTAGAAGGAAACGAGAGGAAGAAACGCAGCTTTGCAGCCACCAGAATTGCTCAAGGAGATGCCTGAATTATTTGAACTACATTAAAGTTGCAACATGAGTCAAGGCTTCAGAGAATCCATACGGGGAAAAACACTGTCTGAACTTAATTCTTTGGTGTCTTAATACAGAGAAAGCTCAAAGTAAACTGTTTCCCACAATAAGTGTTCCTAGAGACTCTTGTTCCTGTAGATTCCCATCAGACCAATGCCAAGAGCTACAGATATTTTCTGTTCTCTCAACAATTCTCACTAGTTGATAGGAATCTGCTTTCAGCAATTTTAACTTTCATCTTTCACAGTATTGAGTATTTCTGAGGATTTCCAGAGGAAAATGCTTTGATCAGGCTCTCTGCCGGTATTCTGACTGAAAGAAGGGATGCATGTATGGAGGCCTGGCCTACAGTTCAAGTGCATTTTTCCAAAACTGTTTTGATTTATCTGATAAGCCATTTAAGAGCCAGCCTATAAAAAAAACAGTCAGCCAGGCACTTCCAAGAAAACAACACTATTACTGGAAGTATCTTTTAAATAAAGCTTACCCTCTGGACACATTTACATAACAACCACTAACACTGGCCTAACAGATGCAGTAAATAGAACAACCAGGCACCCACAGTCACTCAAAACATGAAGCTCAAGAGCTGACCCAGTCTGGTTTGGGTTTAAGGCCCTTTCAGGCAAGTGTTCTGTTTGTTTCTCCCTCTGTGGGGGAGGTCAGTCATTCAAAACAGCATTGCTTGGGACTTGCTGCCCAAATTCTCAATTACTGTCTAATTTTGCTTTTTAAGAGTATGTGAATGTTCAGGTTTTGCAATCATCAAGCAGTACAGCAAACAGCACAGCTATGTCTAGCAAACACACAGAAGCTTTAGAATAAGCAACGCTCCCGCAGGCTGACTGACATCAAAATGGTGCTACTGATGTTTTGGAAGCTGCATATTTAGTTTTATTATACAACTATAAATCACCAGCTTAAAGCTACTCCCATATCTCAGTTATTTATGCATTAATGCATACAACACAAGGATGAAAAGCTCATTCTCTTTTAATCTTACCCTTCTATCTCACAAGCAGTACATTGAAGTTAACCACGCTTGCAACACAAATGTGCCTGCAAACAGCTGATAATCCAGCAGGGCAATTCCAGAGGTGAGGATACAAACTGGCATGCCCAGGTACAGATGTTTGAAAGCAAAAGCTATATCCTTACCTTAGCTCTAGCAATTTTCCTCAGTGTGACCAACAGCAGCCTACCTGACAAGTTTTTGGAGAGAGATGTGAAATCAAGATCTGGTCTCCAACAGCTGTAAATTCAACCTCTCTCAAGATTAAAAAAGTAACAACAAAGAAGAACACGCTGCTAATTTCAAGACCTCGTTGTCTGAGTAAATCTTCTCATACAGGTTTAATACATCCAGGCTTTGCTGACTCTGGCAAATCTACAGCAAACAAACACTTCTCTTCCCACCGGGGTAGCCAATATATGAAAAACTTAGGACATACAAACCAAATCAAATTAAAAAGCACTTAGGGCCAAATGTAATAATTCTGCAGATCGGTAGCTGAACATGGTGGGTTTTTTCATACCGAGCCATCTCTTCAGAGACTGTCCAACTACACAAACAGGGTTATCTTACACTTGTGCTCAGAGGGTTCCTCACCCACTGGAGCTGTTTAACCACAGTCCTGCCTCTGCAAGGGCATTGAAAAACCTGAGCAAGGCACAGAGGACAGTCTATGACACACAAACACATTTGGATACAGGATATCCGAAATGTGTACCCTGTTCCAATATTTGTCTTGTTACGTGACTTTTCTTCTCAAGTTCGTGCATCTGGGTAAACACAAGCATTTCCCACGTCTACTGGTGTCGAAATTCCTCATGAGCTATCCCAACAATGTAAATTTGGAATAAGAAGTGAAATATTTGTCTTGTCAACTAACAGACACCAGCAACCTCTTTGCAGTACTTTCTGTGTCTGGCAACAGAACCAGATACTGGGCTCTAGTGGCAACACCAAGCTTGGGGGTTTGTTTGGGTGGGGATTTTTCAATTTATATTTTTTCCTATGTTCAGAGTAACACTAATGGTCTTTAACCTCTACAGTTTCAAAACAAAGTAAAACCAAAACAATACAACTCTGTGGAACTTACATTTAGAGTCACAGATGACATAGCTCTCCACCACGTCTCAGAGCTGGTTTTGACACTGTTGTCTTTGGAGCAGCAGCTTGATGCCAGCTGAGCAGAGCTGCTGTCAGGTAAAACAGGATTACTGAATGTTCCATCTTCAAGGAGTCAAGACAGGAGTGCTCATCAGGCAGGAAATCATGACTGATGAGAACTCATCTCAAAACCCTGAGACTTCTAAAACCCCTTTCTTAAGCTGCCTTAGATGCTGATCTTGCCCTTTACAAAGTTACATTTAGTGTACGCTCTGTTGTGGGTGATAAAAATAAAAGCCTGCCTAAACCAAGGCAAAAATCAACCTGTAACCTGCAATGTTTCATTTAGGCTTAGAGAACAGAAGATTGCCATCTTTCCTGATTCCTTCTTCCAACTGTTAATGGTCACCAACGTAAAATTTTCACATGAGTTTTCCAGCTTCACAGTTGAGAGAAAAACTCTTTAGTCTAATGACTTGTGTAATGTAAGCAATACACATCTAGATGCAAAACTGCTTTCCCTTTTGGCAGAACATAATCCACAACAGAGATATTTATCTACAATCAAGGGCTGCATCGCATCCCCAGGTAGATTTTCCATCCACAGGAGGGGTAGAAAACCAACACAAAATGCCAAGTGCAAACCCTTATTCATAGGGTAGAAGGATTTCTCCAAATCCAAACTGGTTTCTATATGTGTGTTTATGTTCTTCTAAATTTGGTGGTTACATTGCATAAAAATTACTATTTTAATCATACATTAAATGGGCCCTGTGTGAAATATATAGTCATTAACATAATTAAAAATGCAATAGAAATGTTACCTTTTATAGTTATTCCGTGGCTTCCACTGGATCTTAAGTATAAAAAAGTCAATGGCTCAGCTGTCATAATCTATGTTACCATGGTAAGTGTTCTGCCATACATAATTCCATCTGCCTACAAACAGGGACCAAAAATAGATATTTGTGTCATCTCTAAAGCAAAAGATTTAATTTTTCACTCCTATATCAAAGAAAACACATTTATCTTGGTAACTGTGTTTAGGCCAGGATTATTTGATGACAACTACAGTCAATATGCCAATTACAGACATTAAGAGCTTAAGACAAAGATTGTAGAAACCACCCATTTATAGTAGGAAAATTTTACTGCCTTTGTTTTCCCCTCAGTACTTACTTCTCAGGCTCTAATACTTTCAGCTTTCTACAATATGAAAAAGTCTCTTTAGAATGTATCTTAAGCCAGTGTTTTGCTATTTTTTTCTTCCAGATGAGCATATCATTATGTGCTACTCTTTACACTTCACTGGAAAAATAAGTCTAGAGGGTTCATTGCAGTTTCTTCATATGAAGTCTTTGGTATATATGCTGCCTGTTAGATTTTAAAAAACATTTATTACCAAAGCAAAAGAAAAGACATCAGGTAAACCTTCAATTATCTTTCAACAACAACAAAAAACCAAACAAAAAACCCCAATACACTCCTTGGAACAAGGTTTGATATAGCCTTTTGTACAACAGTGTATATCCTCCAGCTGAGTAACTGTTTTAAGAAGTCAGCTTCAGAACATTTACTACTACAAAATAACTTCTCTTGGAAGTTGTTAGCTAAGATACTACATATTCTGCAACAACAAGCCACTCCATGCAGTTACAAATTAATTTGTACAAATTAATACAAGCCTTAGAAATTCTGTTTCAAATCCAGTTGAATTACAACTCAGCCCAAAATGAGTATTGGTGCACTATTATCTCTCCAATGTCTTAACACGGATTTAGTTCACTTCAAAATGCATGCTGCAACGTGAGCTCACACCACTTATTCTAAATAACCATTGGCAGTGCATTCCACAAGTAGAACTTAACTAAAAAGGATTAATAACCTGTTCTTTATGTAGGCCTGAAATTAGCTGCTCTTAAATGAATGCAGGTTTTGTGACTTCTGCAGCAGCAAGACAGACTAATAAGGGATTTTAAGCTGTAGCTGAAACTAAGGTGACCAACTCCCTCAATTCCTTGTTCAACTGCAGCAGGGCTGGGCAGATAATTGCTTCATGCTCTGGGGTTGGTTTGTCATAGCAACAGTGTTGCAGGAAGCTGAAAACTTCACTAGGAGCTTGTTTTGGCATTTCTAGTCTTTCAAATTGATCAATCGTAATTAAGATCACAGTCAGTGTTACAGTCTATAATTAATCTCAAAACCTCCATGATGCTACTGCCCAGCAATTTTCTGTGCCTGAAATTCATGTCTAATCTGCAAGACCTTGATGAAAAGGGAAAAGAAAGAAAGAAAACTAAATCACATATGCAGTACACCCAGGAGAAATTGTTACAGGGAAGCAATGGGCATGCTGCATTACTGCTGCATGGGGGTGATGCACTTACAGAGCTCAATGCCAAAGCTGCCACAGGCACTACTCAAATTAAAGCTCTTTGGGGCAACAGGAGTAAAGGCTGGCTCTCTCCTCAGCTTCCAGGATAGACCTCTTGAGAGGCTTGAATAACTTTACCTTAGCAAAACACAAAAAGGCCAACAACCACCCCTAAAGCATGTGGAAGCCAGCTCCAGGTAAAGGTCTACTCTACATGCACCCCTCCAAAACAGGCACAGCAAGAAGCAGAGTGACAGGTGCAGAGAATACCAAACTATGTTTAGTTGCAGCAAAGGCTGTGTCAGGTCACATTACAGATAACCACAGCTTGCAGCCACCCCCAGCATCACACTGGTAGATGTAAAGGTTTGCCCCTCAACCTCTGTGTCGAGTCCTGAGTAATCTGGTGTTTTTAAAAACATCATGGCAAAGGAGACCCCAGTTTTGTCAAGTGATGAAATGTTTCATCCAGGGAGCTGCAATAGCTTAGTTCAAACACCAGAAACAACTAAATTACCTGCCAGGAGCAGTGTTAGTCTGGGCAATAAGGGGTTATCACTCCTTAGCCCATACTGACTAAGTAATTGATTAAGTAATTTCATATTATAAAAATAGAGCATCAATCGATTTTCTGCAGTGCCAGTCCATCATACCAAATCTTAACACCACATCCAAAATGTGTCAGACAAAATGCTTTTTATATAGATTCCATACACATTTGCTTCACTAAGTATAGACTATGTTCCGCAAGCTGAACAAATGAGAGGGGAACTAGTGGCCACTGGATCCAACAGGAATTTTGCAGAGGTAATTTTTACTTCTAAATATTTAGACCCAACTCTTCTGGGCTCACTACCTGCTCTGACTACTCAACCATCATTTGAGAACCATAAGGCTCTCCTTCTTTGTCATTTTAGTGCCACTGAAACGTAAGATGATCTGTTCCTGTTGCCCACCCTTTAATGAACTTTTAATGAATTTGCCCAATTACATCCTTAAAATTCCCATACATTAATTCCTGGAAATTGAGTTTGTTTTGCAGTTTTGCTTGTTTCAGTGAACAATCCACTAGGATGATTAATATAAAGCAAAGGTTTGCTGAACGTAAAATTCCTCCTTTAATGGTGAAATAATACACATAACAACTTAGTATTCCTGTAATGGGAATGAGACAAGTGCTTAAATAGCATGAATGTTAGCTCTTGCTCCAAAGACCCTCCTAAAACTATACAGATTGCTTGCAAACAAATACACAAAAGCTGATGTGGCAACTCAGACTTTCAGCCTCAGAACTGCACATCACTCACAAAAGGCTTGGAACCAGCAGGGAGACAGTCTAATTCCCATTGCTTCCAGCACATTGTGGCCCTTGGAAACAACCCGTCCTTGCTCTCACTGAGGTCTGAAGAAGGTTATGCTGACACTCACGTGGGATGGGGGGGTAAAAATAGGACTGCAGTGGCATCTTTTCATCAATTGTTGTCACCTGACAAATCATGGGTGCTCCTGATCCCTGATAAGTGAACAGAGTTAGAAAAACTCAAACTAGACAGAGAGGCATCAGCTCTGTTTTAGAGTTTACAGACATATTCCAACATTGTCCATGTCAAAGAGTCTTAAAATTTTTTTGAACCTTGCTAAATACCAGCCAGGAGACAGCAGAGAATGTACACCAAGACAACAAAGAACCCAGCAGGAACTCCAGGTAAAGCATTTCCAGTACAAGCCTCCAACTGCGACAGAAATAGCCTCATTAAAGGGCAGGTTCAGATACAAGAAGTTATTTATAGGAAAACTAAAACTAAATTATTAGTGACATGCTCTGGATCTAAAAATTCCCAAAGTTTACAGCGTTACAAGAGCTGTACATGCAGCATGTGACACCCCTGACTGCTATGCCGGGCAAACCAACAGGCTTTGGCTTCTGTGCACCGACCAGCTGCTGCTCCCGGCAGGAACTAAAACTGTCTTGAACCCAGGCCAGGCCACTCGAATCCAGCCCGAGCAAGTTCAAGTTCCCAGAGAGCTCTTTTGCAATCATGAGAGAGTTCTACTGCTGCCCAAGTGCTGCCCCTTTCCCTGCCAGCTCCCACCACCCATGCCGGGTGCACATCAGAGGGAAGTGCGGACTCCGTCACCCACTGCCCAGCACGCATTCCCGAGCCCAGCAGCAGCTCCCGGTCACAGGTCACCCTGTACTGGCAGCCACTCTGCACCCCAAGGAAGGGGGAAGCTGGATTTTAGAGAGATAAAATAACAAACAAAAATGGCTCTGAGTACACTCAAAGAGCATACAAAGGATAATTCACAAGGGCTCTGCTCACAGGATCCAACAGCCAGTTACCAGCTCTGATCGCACACAAAACACTCCACAATTAATCACAAAGTTTATTTTTAACTCTTCGAGCTGCGTATCTGGGGGCTGCATTTGAGAGAGGGGGTGTTTGTGTTGTTTTTAACCCAAAGGTTTTGAGTAGATGCTATTTGTGATGATGCAGAGGAGTTGTTAAAATGGAAACTGCCCCCAGTTTGCTATTTTCTGAACATACATATTTAGGTACATCAATAATCTGGAATTACTTTTTTTTTTCCTTAAATAAAAAAAAAAATCACAACATTTAGAAACACTGCAGGGGAAGATGAATTAGGTCTGGACACCCTCCATCTTTTTAAAGGTAAGCTCATAAAACAGCACTTCACCATCTGACCTAACATAAATGACAAGGGTATTTACAGCACTGTGTCACTCACTTGAATCCAGCCAGTCTGAATGCTTGAAATACATTTCCATCCATCGGATGCCTGGAAACATCCCACAAGATTCAAGCTTTTTAACAGGACTTATAACTTATGTCAAGACCTCTCACACCTTTTGTAAGATTGACACAAAATTGCCTCATCCGAATCTGTGCCTCACACACACACAGGAGGCCATGCTGCTCATGATATATTCTCTTCTTTCTACCTCAGACACATCACACCTTAAAACACCCAGATTATCTTCATAAATAAAGTTCAAATGAATCAAGAGATACATTTTATAAAGCTTCTTACCAGTTCTCAGCAAGCACAACTTCAATGCCAAAGGCAACAATCTAAGTTGTGGGAAGTCCCCTTAGCTATCAGTGGTCAAAGCACCATTCCCAGGGAACCCCTGGAAGGAGCTGGTCAGCAACTTCATTCTTGTAGCTGTACCTTAATTTACACCACCAGAACGGAATGCAAAGAGTTAACAGGGAAAACACTTGCCCAAAATGTTTTGCAGGAGGATGTTGCTGAATGAATCCTTGTTGCGTAAACAAAGATTCCTTTAATATAGGAAGTCTGGAGGAACAGTCCCATGACATACTGTACTTAATGCTCTATACCAGCAGTCAAGTTCTGCAGATAAATCAGAATGTTTCAGGACTAGACAGTCCAAACAAACTAAAAAAACTCAGTAAAATAAATAACCAAACTGTACAAGCAAAACCAACAGATATTATGGCTGTAACCCATTTTTCCATCCAAAATTACTCCTGACACTTCTAAGTGAGCAAGGCAGAGCTCTAGGCTCTGAAGCTCTCCAACAGAAATATAACTGGATTGTTTTAGTCAGATGCCTGCTTGCAATGCTCTAAAAAATCTCTGTGCATCACCAGCAGATCCAGAACACAGCTCGCCTTTCCCAACAGAGTTCATAAATCTCCACAGGGTAATGAGCAGCAGTTTCTAGCTCACACTGCCTTCCCTTTCCTTAAACACTTTCATTATTGGAATGCAGTTACATCTTGATGTCTGCATCCTGCTGGATACCACAGTTGTCTCTGTGTTCCCAGCTGACTCACCATCCCAGTAAGGACAATCAGGCACTTCAGAAAGAAGGATAAGGAGGAAAGAAAGGACAGCCATTGGAACAGAACATATTGTGTTTAGTCGAGTATTTTCCCCACTCTGTTAGCCAATTCCTTAGTAACATTTAACCAGGAGGCTTCTACAGCCTATTTCCCAGTTAGTGTTTATAAACAGAACACCCCTTCAATCTGGGTTTCTGGGGTAGCCTCACACAGCAGCTCACCCCAAAATAAAACCTTGAGTCTTCTATGAAGCCAACCTCCTAATAAATACTCACAATAAACACTTAAACACAAACACAGCACATTTGCCATTTGCCATGACCACTTTGATGTCCCACAGCAAGTAATACTGTTAGTTCAGAAGGTTTCACCAAGCTACACATATTAAGAGCAACCAGTTGTGTTTCCAGCACACATATGCAAGTGACCAGTATTTAGCACAGAAAAACTCAGTAAACGTGTTGAGGGGTTTTAGGGACTTGGGGCATTTTTGTATGGTTTGAGAAGTTTTACTTAACAGAAAGAAACACAGTTGCTTTGATTCCATTACCTTTAACAGACAGGTTAAGACACAAATTCTCCAGGACACAAGGCAGGCAGTCGCAGCTTTTTCCAACACAACTCCACAAAATGGCGCCCAAACCCCATGCCCCACTCCACAAAATGGCGCCCAAGCCCCATGCCCCCCTC
>VXBX01004768.1:0-63880 GCA_013400415.1 Scytalopus superciliaris | reverse complement strand
GGGGGTGTCTGTGGAGAAGACTGCACATGTAATCCACCCAGAAAGACATCATTAATTGGTCACACATATATATGTCTAGTCCCTTTTAATGAAAATATTCTTGTAAAACTGGGGTGAAAAAGCATTTACAATTACCTGGTGTTCACCTGGTGACATACTGTGGCTACTCTTATTTCTGACAGAAATGGTAAGGATCTTTCAGTTGGGTTTTCTTGGCAAGAAATCCTACTGCACAAAACCGAACATTTTACCTACTTTTAGCTGCTGAACAACCTAGGCATATACCCCGCTCTGGTGAATTTTTGTATTCTTTAGAGGCTAATTCGTATTTGGACTAGGTCAGTGTTGTGAATCCTTCAACCCCCGCTCTCTGCTGGAGAGACGGGTTCGGAGGTACGGTAGGTGGCGCTCTTCCCCCTGAGTCAGGAAGATTCGTTCCTAACGGGAGAGGAAAAACTTGTTGATAAACAATATGCAGTAGTAAAATCTTAGCTTCTCTATAATCACAGAGAATGCAGCAAAATATATATTAATGTACTCTACTCTGCTCGCTACTAAAACACACTTTATGCAGAAAAAGAAAATAATGCAATGCCAGTAAGTAGGCAGCTGCAATGTTCTGATGCTAAGAAATACTGAGGTAGAGCTTTCTCTTCAAGAGTTTTCTCTCTTCAAGATTTTGTGTCTGTGATGAATGGATAATATTACCTCCGCACTGGTCCTGAGCATAGAAGACACTGTGGGAGTACTGCAGATACTGAGGTAATAATACCTCCTTTATCTTTTATAGAAAACCTCCCAGAAAAAGTATACTTCAAAGCCACATGTTTTCAGGAGATAGATCATGGACCGTTGAAGACTGGGACAGTAGATTTAGAAGGGGAGAAGTATGCTTAGTCAGAAGAAGGATCTTAGGAGAAGTAAGAAGTTTCCTGCATCTGCACTGTTAAGCAGGGCCTTCCCGTCCTACCCTTTTTGACATCTTCCATTCACAAGGTGCCACAGGGCTCTTGATGTACTAACCTTGGAGAAATGGCTGTTTGTTCATATTTTCAACATGCAAATATAGATATAAACATATTCAGTGATCTGGTTGAGTGGATCCAGATCAGCTAATTAGTGTGATGTGGAATTTCACTGTTTTTCTCCTTCTACTGACCAAATATAGTAGTAATTCCCTGGGATTATAGTAGTAATTTCTGGGATTATTCCTCGGTTTCACCATAAAACATGCGTAAGATCTTTGTTGTGTTTAAATGGCATAGATGCTGTTATTACAAACAAGAACATTTCAAGGATCATTACTGAGTGTCATGTGGAAACAATTCTGAACAACACTATTAAGTCATCAGGAAAAGTCTCCATCATTATGGATGCATTGAACATAGGTCGTTATATTTATTGGGACTAACCAATATGCCTACATATCAGACAGAAAATTGGCTATAGATAGAAAAATAATGTAGCCAGAAAATTAAAAGAGAAAGCAGGGAGGGAAGGAGATGGAAGAAAGATGGAGGTAGAAATAAGAAATAGATTGAGTACCTACAGAAAGAGATTTATTAGCCAGCATTCTTTTTGTCTGAAAAGGTTAGGGACAAAAGGAGACTTGTTGGAGATGCTCTAAGTCTGAAGCTATACAATAGAAACATATTAGCTTCTCTTTTTAACTTGTACCATGTAACAACTGTTAATTAAATTAGAGGCAATATAGTTAGAAGGAATTAAAGGACAGGTCTTCTTTACACAGTGAATAATCAATTTGTGACCACTGCAGGTCATGTAGACAGACATTGTGGTTGGATAATTTTATGTCTAGCAATAACATTTGCAACTCTGTCAGCTTAGACAGTGATAGAAAGATAATCAAAGAGGCACTTGGAAAAACACTGCCCCAAGAACTCAAAGGTCTGTTATATCATGAAGGACTCAGCTTCAACTCCAAACATCGCATAATTTATCAGTGTGTGAGTGCCTAACATTCAAAGAACTGAAGGTTATTACATCTCATTTTTAATAATCAGTAAATAGATGGTCAAGGAATAGATAAACATCCTGTTCTGTTCTTGATCAGCAATCTTCCAAATTATGTTAAATAAGTTTCTTTGAGAAGTACTCTCATTTCTCTCTCCCTGAAAATGTCAGTGTGCCATTGGGGCCTGATTGTCTCCCTTGAGCTCTAGTGTTGGATTATAAATCATGAGATACATTAAAATGAGAATTTAGATGGTTTTTGTTGTGTTTCTGGCTGTCAAGTTTATTTGTTTTTTTCAAGACTTTTTTCAAGATTGAATCCTACAACCAAGAAGGCAAAAACTGGTTCTCTTCCCCTTCATTGTTAGTATCTGGTGACAATCATTCACAACCCTTTTCCATGCAAAAATATAAACAAAAATATCAATGACTGGGACTTACATCATAAAATTGATCCTGGATGGATCACATCTTGTCAGTGTTCAGCTCCAAAAGAGACCAAAGAAGAAAGGTTTCCATAATCTTTTATGCACTTGTTTCAAGCTATCACTGATCAAGTCTGGCCTGTCTGATTTTGTCTATCTCTTGAAACACAAGACATCGTTTCAAGCAGTGCTGTGATCTTCTCAAGATCATTTCTTCTTCAGAAATAGTGTGGTTCTGCTTTGTAACCTATATATCTACTGCTAACAATCTAGACCATTTGCACTTTTAAAGGAAAAGATTTTTCAGATCAGCATTCTTTCATGCAACAACTTGCTTGGATGATTTTGAAAGTGTCATGTGTCAGGTACTGTCAAAGAAAATCCCTTTTTTTTAATGCATGCTCCATCCTGAAATGAGTGAAAATTAGAGTATTTTTAATCAAGAGTCTGTTTTTAAGGCTGAGCAATCAGAACAGGTGGACACTGTATGAAGTTAGGTAGCAATGCAGCTCACCTAATGAAAGGAAGAAGTTGATTACTTTTTAGCCTCTGCCTGCATTCACAAGAGTTTGCCTATGACTCTACCAGTCATGTTAAAATATATATTACATTATAAGTACCATAATTTTCTTCCTGGAAAGGAAAATCAAAGTGGAAAACAGACTATTTAGTCAGTGTATAATGAAAAATAATGAAAACTATGAGCCTAGAAAACCCCCCCACATATTTTAGGTTAAAAAAACATATGCATATGTGAATTCAAAATATGACCTCCTTTTGGAAAATTCAATAAAGTATTCAAAATATGGTTCAATTGTAAAAAAAAGCAGATAAGAGGGTAATGTACATGATAATGGCAGGAAGGCTCAAATAATGAGATATGGAGGATATTTGGATCTCTTCATGCATATTCAGCCTAGTGCTCTCTGAGTAAGGTTCTCTCTGCAAAAGGGAGTTCACAGGTCCAGTTG
The DNA here is from genome assembly GCA_013400415.1 of Scytalopus superciliaris. Taxonomy (NCBI): domain Eukaryota; kingdom Metazoa; phylum Chordata; class Aves; order Passeriformes; family Rhinocryptidae; genus Scytalopus; species Scytalopus superciliaris. The sequence goes on along the minus strand of VXBX01004768.1, from coordinate 60,510 downwards.
TCAATTCATATAGCTATCAAATTTCAGAGAAGGTATCAGCATTTAAAAGATTAAAATAAAAATTAAATGAGAGAGAATTTTGACCAGTCTTTTACATCATGCTTTCTGTCAAATATTGGCTTATTGCTACCACTTACCTCAAAAGACAGTATTTTCTCAAGTTCTGCTGAGTCTGAGGTAGCAGAGAATGAGCTAGCCTCCCCAGTAACTTATCTACCAATTGTCGTTTCTAGTAAGACATCTTAATGTCACACTCAAGCAGCTTTGTACCATTTTGCATCAAGTTTGAACATAAAAGTCAAATCTTGCTTCAGATAGACACAGATTTTGCATAAGTTAAAGCTCCCTCTTTGAACAGACATGACATCCACACAAGCCCTGAATGAGAAAGCACTGAAGAAAACTGTCTACTTTTAAAATGTGACATCTCAAAATCTCCTCTCAACTGCTGTTAAAAGGTTTGTAATGGGACCAATTAGTTCAAGGCAAAGTTGAAGGGGATATGGGGAAATCTTGAATTTCATGTATTTATGCAGTAGCAAAGAGCATGAGCTGCCTTTAAATCATGAATACCCTGTGTACATCAATTTAGACATCTTAAAAGTGGATAAACAGGAATTCAACTGCTTGTTTGATCCAGGTAGGTAACTGTTTTCCTATCAGATGGTGTGACTGGGAAAAAAAAAAAAAGGGCAACATGGAAAATAAATTCAAACTTCAGCTTAAAGTAAAGCAAATAATTTCAGATTTTTTACCATACCTGTATTTCATTAGCTTATTTTGTGAAAGACACATGAATTGATACAAGCCACTGTTATACTTTTTGAAATATGTTTTTAGTTTAAACTGCTCTTGTGTGAGTCTGCACTTTGACATTTACATTCATTTCCACCACGTTTGCTCTGAAAAATCCACACTGACAAGCAGTAGTACAGGCAGTGCTATACCAACGATTCAGCCTGAATCCTGTGGTATTCATTTGCATGTTTATGTGCACAAACTACCAAATTGTACCTGATTTGAAGTTAACATTAGCAGAAAGTGCTTCATCCATAGACAAGAACTACATTTGCATAACCAGAATTTCATAGAGAACAATTACCACAACCTGACTAATGATCTAGTAAACACACATTCAGGTTGATACCCTAAAAGACAAAATCACTGCTACGCTCAATTCAGCAGGAAATGAAACTTTCCAGGTTCTTTTTTGGGTTTTTTTGTTTTTTTTTTTTTTTTTTTGGGGGGGGTTTTTGGTTTGGGGGGGTTTTGGGGTTTTTTGTTTGGGGTTTTTTTTTTTTTTTTTTTTTTTTTTTTTTTTTTTTTTTTTTTTTTTTAGTTTTGAATACTTTTAACATTATTGTCAAAACAGCAAGGTGCACATTGGAATAATCTTTCTCTGTGCATGCAGGTCCTAGATATGTGCCTCATAATTGGCTTTATGTCCTACTATTTCTGATGTAAAATTTATCAGTTATTAGCCTCATTCTCAGTGCTTCTGAGTTATTCCTTTTCTTTTTTCTCAGAATTTATAGCTGTCCCTGACTGTACTTAAGTGGGATTTCAACTATGCTCTGTCCTTCTGAAGTACTTTTGTGTTTAAAGCTACCTCATCGGTCCAAACTACTTTCTGTTGCATCATATTTCAACTGCACAGCTTCAGTTATGACTTGTCAAGAAAACAATTTAGAAATAAAACTGTTAGTCAGAATAAGGTTAAAAGGGATGTTATCTTCCCACCAGAAAATTTCTAATCACATGTATCTGTTCAAGGAGAAAGAACAGTTGAGAGATGACAGTTTTGTAATCAAACAGGAGTCTGGTCGTTGAGCAATCAGAAGTGGGATAGGGGTTTCCCATTCCTGTACCAGTTGAGTCACAGACGGTCAGACCTAGCAGGACTATTTGGAAACACTTTAGGCAATCCTTGAATGCCACTAAGGTCTGACTCAGCAGAGCACTTTGGCAGCCACTCTTCTTTAAACTGTCACTTAAGTGTCTTGGAGTCTAAATATCTGCATAGAAATAGAAGAGGTGAGCACCTTGCTTGGTATGTAACAGTACATGATTTCTACTTCCAATTCAAGCATATACAGTGGCAGACTAGACTCCAAAATATTTGTGGAGAGACATATGGAGAGCAGGTTCAAATTTTTATAGTACTAGAAGATTAATCCCACTGAGATTTCATATGAATTTTCATGTATTATTTAAACCTAGGAAACTGAGAGCCCAGAGGACATAAAAGAATTCTTCTGATTAAAGCAGAAGATGTGTCATTGGAAGACTCATACTCTATTCCCAGGGCTGCCACAGTATGAGACCTTTAGGCTTTGGGTAAAAAAATAGACACACAGACTTCTTAACTACTTCTTTTTTCAGTCTAGCATGGTTGCAGTTCCAGTGCAAGCATATGTAGGGAGTAAGGATCTGTCTTTCTCTTTCTTCCTTCCTCCCTCTGTCATGATTTAACAAGTGAAGAGGCTCATGGTGAAGAGCAAAACAGGAGAGAAGTGCATGATCTCTGATGCTACCTTTTCTCTGGCTTCCAAGATGTATTTCTAAAGCTGTAGGTAAACTAGCACAATGACTCAGATTCAGTACTTCTTGGTATTGCAACAGAGTAACAAAACTTTCATAATGGATTTGTGTGGGAAAATAAAGCTCTGTTCTTTTGTTGCTCTCTCTACTCTCCCAGTAAATTCAAGTCTGTCCATAAACGTAGAAAAATATTAAGTATTTAACAAAGTAATCTCAAAACTTCTATGAGAGCTGGAGAGGAAAAAGGATCCACAGATGTGAAGATTAAATTTTTTTAAGGTGCAGTAAAAGCTATTGCTGCCTTTATATAAGTACTGATTGGAGAGCAGTGCAAAATACAGAAGATACGCATGCACCCTATTTTTTTATTAATACAGTATTTGATAGTGTAGGTTTCAATGGAATTATTTCAGAGAATGAAAGCACCTGGATTTGTTCTTTTAAAAAATTGCAAGCTTGCACTAGCTCGCTGTTTATGTGTTATGAAGTCATCAGCTTTTAATACTATGCATCATTTGCCTTAATCAGTGGATTGAAATCTGAGATTTATCTGGTGATTTATGTATAGGAGAATGCATTTGACTCTGTAGACAAATATCAGAACTGGTTTCCTTGCTTTGTATTAGTAAGTTTTTGAATGAAAGAAACAAACAAAAAAATCTCCTGTAAAAAGTGGTGGACCTCTTTGCAATGCAGTATTTGAAGGCTAACCAGTTCAGGAGTTTGAAGACAAGAACAGTGATAAATTAATGAAGACTAGGTCATTAGTAGCTGCCCGAATGCAACTCAGGTCAGAAATCCCTAAGCAGCTGGAAACTGGGAGAGCACACTAGGGACAGCCACTTATACGAAACACTGTATTTGCAGGCAGTAGCTGAAGACAGAGACTTTGAACAAACCAAGGGAATGGCAGCTCTTACATGTTTTAGTAACAGGCAGTACAAAGAAAGGGAGCACAACATTGGGCCTTGTGAAATCCAAACACACAAGCTTTCAGTCAGTGTCAGAAAGGCACACAAGCCCCACATGACTTCATATTCCCATGCAGACAGCAGTAATAGATACAGGTGTCCTCACTGCTCTGACATTTATTAATCTTCAGCCATCAAGAATCCCTGAAAACTATCATTGTCTGACTCAAGTCAGTGCAGCTCTTAAGCTTCTTTAATCCTACCAGGTATCAAGATCTAAGCTCAGCATGATAAAATCACCAGCTCCCCGTGTACCCTGCCTCTGATTTTTCAAATATGAACTCTGACCTCTCACATTTCCACAGTGTACCTTGTGCTGCAGGTCAACTTTGAAGGCTTCGACTTCATCTCACCTACTAACACTGCCACTGAAGTTTTGTGTTGAAATGTAGCAGCAGGCCTTTCAAGTATTTCTGTAAGAAAATAGCCATTCTGAACACAGAGCACTAAGTCCTAGGGCTGAGCAAAACCTATCAAGTCAGAGAAGGAAAAAGTCAGCTAGGTAAAAAATCTGGTGTCAGTGAAAAATACAAGATAAGTGGGAAGCCAGAAGAGTGTGTTAGTCCTGCCAAGGGCTGTGTTGGATCTGATGTTATTATACTTTTTCTGGAATAATTTTTTTTCTGTGCTAAAAATCAGTAGTTAATTTGTTACAAGGTAATTCTCATATTTTTGTGTCTTGGATTTCAATTTACAAAAGGTGTTTACACAGAGTCATAATCAAATGTTTAAGAAATGCAAAGATTATGTTTGTGATTGTATGCCAGTATCTACACATATTTAAACTCTCTTTCTCTCTCTAGGGACAAATTCTTTCTCTGATTACAACAAGGTTAACCCAGAGAAATTTGGTGGTTATTGAGATGCTTTCTTATAGCCTATTCAAGATAAATCAGAGCATTCGGCTTACATGGCAAGGAAAAGAGACAAATATGACTGCAAAATCATGTTCTACTTTTTGAAGTGTTTCTTTCGATGCTATGATATAGTGTGGGACCACAAGAGGATTTCCAGTCCACCAAGCAGTTACTAGCACAGTAGAGCAGGCGATGACCAGATTAGTGTCATGTGCTCACATTCCACATTAGTTGCAAGGACAGGGATGAAGAAATACGATTCCTTGCTGTAGCCAGACACAAAGCACTGACACCTTTATGCTGTTGGCCATCTCATGTCATACCATGTATGTTTAATTCTTGTCTATGTCATCCTTCTTCAACAACTGGAAGGCTGAAGTGGAACATCTCGATAGGTTTGGGAATAAGTCCCACAGTGCTAATCTCAATGAGATATTTTCATATGCTCAGCTTCAATACAACATGCTATTTCAGTCAAGCTTTTATAGAGGGCCCTGCTATATAACCAAGTCTGAATATGCATCTAGAGTCCTTCGAGAGTGTTTTCCTTAGTAAGATATGCTTCCAGCTTTTCAGCAAAGCTTCCCCCACATTAACAGAGATTAAGCAAAATCTAACTACAAAGGAATAAAATCTCCCTGCCTCCCGGCTTCAGGGAATACCTAGACTGCTTTTTGTGTTCATTATTTCCCCTTGCTGTTTCTTATGACCAAGACAACAGCAGATCACTTTTAATTAAAGTATCCTCATCTTTTGCTACCAAAGCTATTTCTTCATTCCCTATGCAGGTTCCCTGGAAAAGCAGCTCTGGGATGGTTATGGTCAGGTGGCCACCAGAGGGAGCCCACGGAGCCTCCAAAGGGTGACCGGGTCTCAGTGTTGGGGGGAAAAAGTGAAACAGATGCGAACAGCTCCTCAGTACCGTGTGTCACTCACGGAGGGCGTAGTCAGGATGGACTAAGAATACACGATGTGGCACCAGAGATGCTCACAACTATAGAAAAGCAAACACAGCTGCCAAAAATAGATATAAAAGAAAAAGAACAAAGTGAAAATACCGTGAGCCCAGATAAACTGGCAGTTCTGTCAACAGGACAGTTCTTGTTTATTTTAACTGTAGGCCAGATCCAGAAAGTGTGAAAGGTTCAGTGGTTCTGTGTTTCTTCTTCTTACCAGCATCAGTGTGTTTCAAAGCTCAGACTGAAGCCAATTAGTTAATTGTAGTTAATTAGTTAATTCAAGAAGAGAGTAGTTGGGATGATTTCATCAAAACCTTAATGATTTTTATTAGGCAGGCATGGTCCACTCAGTTATAGACTTCCTTCCCCATCTGCAGTCACAAAGCAGCCTGAACTCAGGGGGAACAAATTGCTTCTACTTCTCTGTGTAANAAAAAAAAAAAAAAATTGGAAGGACTGCTGCAACTAGCTTTGTGACAGGCCTGTCCATGTCCACATGCACACAAGAGAAAGTCATGCCTGTAATTTATTTATCACTTCAAGATTAACTCTGTAACTAACCTTAACATGGAAACTATTTTCATCATTTCAACCTCTATCAAGGCTTACATAATAGTAACAAACACATATATGCACATACATACACATATATCAATTTATAGGATACTTCTCTATCTCCTTGTTATTAACACCTACCTAATTATAGTAGTGTTCATAGTAGTAACTGATCTTTTTATTCAAAATCTTTTGGTGTTCCTTGGGCTACACATAAAAGTGACTCATGGGCACAGCCTTCTGCTGCTTGGGACTTCTGCTTCCACCAGTCTTCTGCACCCAGAAACAGATGTGTGTTGTGCATACAAATTTGAGCTAGAGTTCTTGAAAGCTTAGATTCTGGCTAGAAGCAATAGGGACTTTTCTCCTGTTTTATGTGAAGGTTGTCTGTCAGTACTGTGAAAAGGCTGGTGATGGATCTGACCAGGAGCTGGAGAGGTGTGTTGTTGCAGAGCCATCCTAAAACCGATGTGCTATGTTTGGGAGCAGGGGAGCTCCTGTATTCCCATATATTTTTCAACAGCAGGCTGCTTCCCTTTCTTAGTGTTGCTTGAAGATAGCTCAGTTTCTGTACTGAACAATTTTATTTGGGTTTTTTTTGGCTAAAATTATCCCTCTGCTTAGGAGCGACAGCTTCTGGAAGTGTCAGGGGTTATATATATCTGTAGTTAGAGAAGAAGATATATTCTCCATCAATTATATAGTCGAGGATATGTACAGTATAGCTTCTTTTTGTGTGTGTGTGTGTGTGTGTGTGAGTTTAAAATCAAGTAAATGAGTGACAATTGTTTCTTTCAGAGCTTTAACTGAATCAGCAAAGCCCCATATTCAGAGTTAATCTTGCTAAAAGCATCAGTTTGATTTAGAATACTGAAGGCAGGTAGCACATTTTGCTGCTTTTAATATCTCCCTGAGAAAGGGATCAGTCTCTAAACAACAGGAATACTTTTAGAAGGGAAAAGTGTTTAAGTCCTGTTTCTTACTGTTCTGTTTCCATGCTACATGATTTGTTAACAAAGGTATGGTTAAAAGGAAAACTTCTGTTCAATTTCCTCTGAAAATTTCGTATTAGATTAAAGCAAGAAAAAAAAGAGCTGTAAATTGACACAATGGATATCAGAATATTTAGCAAACAGTGCTATTAAGCATTAATAAATTAGGTACAAGAAGAAACAAATCAATTTATACTGGCACTGAAGTGCTACAGAACTTAAAGCATACAGTTGTATTGGGGTTTTGTTCATTTCTTTCCATTTGCTACAACCCATCCCACAAGGAAGAAACAATTTGTAGTTTTTGCTAATAAATTCCTTGGGGTGAATTAAAGTAAATCAATGATGATCAGTCTCTCTCTCTCTCTCTCTCTCTTTATATATATATATGATTTAATTAGAACAATTTGGTTGCAAAGAAAAACAGGTATGTAGCTGTTTTGGCTGTGATTATCAATAGTAATACAGCAATATCACCCAAGAAAATGTGTAAGGAAGAGAGAGAGAGAGAGAATGAGAGAAAGAGAGAAGAAGAAGAGTTAAAGGGAAAAGTGAGAAAGGAAGATAAAGTAAGAGTTTACAGTTATCACTCAGAGGTCTTTGACAGACTTGGTTGTCATTGTTGCTGTTATCTGTAGTGTCTTGATCCGTCAGTGAGTGATGGGGGAAAGAAAGCCCCAAATCATAAAGCCCAGTGGGTGTATATATCCTCAGAAACGCTCCTGGCACCTCCCCCGTGTGTGTGAGTGCCCTGTTTTGCACAGTTATACTGGTTTTGCAGAGATTTGGAGGTGCAGGTTTGTGCAAAGTTATTTTAGACTTGGACAGGGGGTTGTACTGCAGAGACACTGCCACTGAGAGCGAGGCCCTCTCTGGGGTAGGGGGTAGTGAGTGGCTGTGTGCACATAGGGGTCTCCTTTGGCATGGCCTGCCCCCCCACCCCCACCCCCACTCCAGGAGATAAGCATCACACCTCTAGAGAGTGCCACTGGTCTCCTTTAGATAGGCATCATGCGCACGGAGTCACCTCCAGGCCTCCACAAAGTTAACAGTTTGTGGGCTATAGCCTACTCCCCTCAGCCTTTATCCTCACTCTCCTGACTTCTTTGCACAGTCTGCTATGGTAGCAATGTTTCAAGGGAGTTAACACAGTCCAATTCCTCACACCATTTTTGTTTCTTGATTTGTTGGTTAGGTTCTTTTTTTTGGGTGTTTGTTTTTTTGTTTGTTTGTTTGGTTGGTTGCTTTTGTTTTGTTTTGTGTTCTGGGTTTTTTGTTGTTGTTTCTGTAAAAAGCAGAAATAGAAAGTAAACAAAATTAGTCCTTCAATAAAATACTGTCACAAAGGGATTCTGAAGTTGTGGCATGCACAGTTTGAAGTAGATTTTAATTGCAGAGTATACAAATCTCGAATAGATGTGCTATGCAAATTTATATACATGCAATCCAGAGCATGTTTTCACCAGCAAGTGAGGGAGCATCTAAAGAGCAGTCATGCACTATGACTGTCCATGACAGAAGTAACTGAAAATTATCAGCGCACTTGAAAGACTTTCCAATCTGCTCCCTGAGCCTCATAATAAAGAATGGGATTAGCTGTCCTCTGAAACTTCTTTTTTACCTTCTTGACAAAAAAGAACACTTATATGATTAGCCTCCAAGGTCTAGAGAAGTTTATAGTGGTGAGCTAGATGATTAGTGAGTTTAGACAGAATACACTTACCCCAAAGCTTTGCATACCTCTAATTTGAATTGCCAAGTAACTTCCACATCAAAGAGCCACAGCTCTGAACATCAGTTTCTTTCACTAAATATTCTCTTTGACTCAGCCTATATTCCCACTGTAATCAGGAACTCATTGTACCAAACTTTCTTGAGGATAAAAGGAAGAATAAACTGTATTGACTCAGCTATTCAACACAAACTTTCTATTCTTTTCTACTACTGAACATTTACTGATATGTTTTAGATTTGATCCAAAGACTAAACCTTTTGCTTTTTCAGCAATTATTTGGTCAGACATCCATCCCCTATCACATTCAGGAATAACAGATCATGGTTAAGAATAGCAGTATTTTCCATCAGTCTTACCTGAAATATTAACATCCCCCTAAAGCCACTTTTCTTCATTTCCTTTATTCTATTAGTATTAAAGAGATTGTGCCTGAAGATCAATAACAGATCCTCTAAACCACCCCAAGAGATTCTTCTGACAGCTGCTACAGATCTTTCCACAAGATGGTCTCCTCTTAATTTTTAATTCTGACTTAATCATGAATACACTACATTTATTGTGACAACATACTTATTCTAAATTCTTTTTCTGCCTTCACAGAACATCTTTTTTCTTGAAAATATAGGAAGAAGCACTTTAAGAACTCAGCACAGTGGAAAAGGAAGTCTTAATTGCCTTTTGAATCACAAAAATAAGGTTATGTATAGTCTTTTATATATACATTGATTTTATTTATTTATTTATTTTTAAAATATATATGCAGAGGCTTCAATCAAAGATTTCAACACGAGGAAGGATGGGTGTGCTGGTTTTAAAGGTAAACTAGTACGAGGAATGAACCCAGCTCAGGAGAGGGCACGAACAGAATGGTGTTTGTCAGTCCCTGTGTTGAGCACCACGTGGTCCCCTGAGTACAAAGTAAAAGGAAAGGAAAACCTGTTGGCGAGGATGATGGTCACAGTCTGGTCAAGAGTAGCAGTTGCAATCCTGTGAAAGTCCTGGTCCTTCTCTGGATCTGATGAGTGGTACCAGAAATCTCAAAACCTGAAAAATGTATGTGGTANAAAATATGCTTAGGTTCAAGTGGGAATGCCCAGTACTTTCCCCAGGGCGGGCAGTTTCACAATGGGTGATTTAACTCAGTGAGTCATGGGATATTTTTGGAATCTTTGATGTCCCATTAGCAGACATGACCCCTCAGGCTGGGTGTGAAGGTGCTAATGCCTCCTTGGAGGGGACTTATCACAACTGAGTCATTGGTGTGAAGACAGAAACATTCCCCTGTCTCACAGAGCTTTTTAACACCCATCTTGTAGCCTGAGGGGTCAGGTGTGCCCTGGGCAGCTGCTGCAAGCAATCCGTTATTAACAGTTCATCAGAAATGACACAGAGGGTGTAGAATACTGTTTGGTTACACCCACATAATAATCAACTAGTCTCGGCCTCTATAACTAACACAACAGCTCATCCAAACTGAGTAAATTGTCCTTCCTCTGTATCTTCATGACAAAAAAAGGTCTCAGCAAAGAAGGTTAATATCTTACTAATTTTCCCCAGAGAGTTAAAAAAAAATGAACAACTGATAACTGGCTGTTCTTTTACTGTTTTACACTTTGCAGACACAATATGATTAGATGGTCCATCTCAGCTCAAAGAGCAAATATAATGCAAAGGAAGCAGTAAATTCCAACCTCACTGGATATAGTCTTGTGTTCGGGGTACTGAAATCTTCCATCTTAACATCAGCGTCCAGAAACAATGAGAAGCTCAGGCAGAAGCTCATGTGTTCAGAGAGAAATTTTCATTCTCCAACATGTAAGTTTAATTGTGAGCTACAAATACAAAGCTACCATCTGGTGCTTCTGAGAAAAAGAACAAAATAACTTTGAAGCAAAAAAAAATCACTCAACATATATTTGTTTATGGTATTTTGTAGTTATTATTATTCAGGTTTTTTGAAATGTGTTAGTAGCTTGAAAAGTTCCTGTCACAGCATAAATATTTCTTATAAAAGTATTTAATTTAGAAGAAGTTTTGGTCTAAAGACAACAGCAGCTTCCTTGCAATGGTGAGCTGAAATGGAGGGAATGGGGTTTGGAAATAATGTATTTCTTAATTAGAAGCTTCAATTTCTGTTTCAATTATAGACATGAAACCTGTACTATAGTCAGGACGAAAATGTATGTCGTGAAAACCAGAAAGAACTCCCATTCCTGCCTTCAATGGTATGAGCAGTTTTTCTTGCTTTTCTGGCAATTAAGACATGCTGCCAGCATGGTTGTCTGGGCAAGTGGTCCAAAAGTTTGTGGGATGTCCCCTTCATGTCAGTTCTCCACCTCTGGATGGAAAAATCAAAGCTACATGTGCACTTTTTCCCGCCATCTTTTTACAACAGAAAAACAAATAGGGGGACAAATGCTGGGTGCTGGCTGGGTTATCTCAGTTGGAATGGTGAAAGGAAAGGAAAATGGGGGATGAAAACAATCCCGTATGTGTCTGTGTATCTCCTTCTTGTCAATGACTCAGTTATTTCTAGATTAAAAAAAAAAAAAAAGGCATGTCACTGTGCTTCCATCTAATTCCAGAAATGTAATTTTATTAAATTAATGCTAACATATACATGTATAAAACTTCAGAAAACAGAGAAGAGAAAATATCCAAGTAATCGGTCTTCCAAATCTTTTCTGAGATTTTATGCTGGCACTTCTCTGACAGCATCACAACACTCATGAAAACAGACAAGGCTTTTCAATTGGCTATTTTTATGAAGGACAAATACTGCAAAAGTAAAAACAATTCTTCTCTTTTTACATGAGAAATAGACTATGACAGAGAGTCCTTATTATTGAAAATTACAATGAAAACAAGAAATCAAGAAAATAAAAATCTTGTCATACAAACCCCAAGTATGAGCAATACTTTCAAAATTAGCAACAACTTCAGAAATATCTTTCTACATGTTTTGCCTGCTTCAGTTAAAGAACATTATGCTTGTTTTTTCACTATTTTTGTAAGGGTCTAATCACCTACCTCTTATTTCCTAAGGGAAAGTGTATTTTTAAATCCAGGATAATCTTATCAACTTCAATTTATAGTACAATTTTGTATGAAAACCTTATCTATACTATCATCAGTCCAAACAATAATAATAAGAAAAGAGAGGAATGTAAAAAGAAATATAGAAAAGAAAAATAAAGGGAAGAATATTTCTTTAATATAGATTAAAAGTATTGTAACATCCATGTGTCATCACATTTGAACCTTTGAAAAAGTATGTTTTCACTCAGTTGTGATCTCTGTATTTCTTCAGTATTGGGTCTGGCTGAGATGGAGTTAATTTTCTTGACATGTTCCAACAGGTCCATGGTCCATGTCCCTGTGCTGGGGGTTCCAGAGCTGCATCCAGTACTCTTAAGTGGTTCCTCATGAGAGCAGTGTAGAGCAGAAGAATCATTTCCACCAGTCTGCTGGCCACAATGCTTTTAATACAGACCAGGATGCTGCGGCCCTGAGGGGAAGGTGGGGGAGGGAAAGAAAGGGACGCACTCCGGGGAGTGAGGTTGGTGCTACCTAGGCGAGCACGAGGAAGGGAGCTTTATTTAAAACGCTACAACTTAAATAGAGTCGGGGGGCTGGGTCCTGACCCCAGGAGCACCCTGGGAAGGTTTCTGGGAAGGGTCTGGGCAAGACCCAGCCATACAAGGCAAGATTCTTCAAAACTGGAACAGAGAGCCAGGTGATACCATATAAGGGAATGCTACCCTGATGCAAGCAGGGACCAATCACAGATGGGTTACATAGAAGTTTCCAGCAGGGACACACAGTGAAATAAAGAGAATGATAAAATCCTCAAACTTCGTACAGATTTCAAACTGCAAAACAGTCCTTAACATAGCAAGAGTCCATACAAACACAGCAAACAGTTCTTAGCACAGATCTGTGCTGCTTTCCACAGCTAATTTCTCTTCTCTCCTCCAACAGGTTGCAGTTGGCTTTCTGGGCTGCAAGTGCACATTTCTGGATGATGTTGAACTTCTCGTGAACTGGTACTTCCAAGTCCTCCTCAGGGCTGTTCTTAATCCATTCCTGAGCTGCAGTTGTACAGGTCCTTTTCCCCTTTCTTAAGCATGTTACCACAGAGGTTCTACCACCATTTCTGATGGGCTTGGCCTTGGCCTTGGCCAGTGGCAGGTCTGTCTTGAAGCCGGCTGGCATTGGCCTTGTCAGACATGGGGGAAGCTTCTGGCAGCTTCTCACAGAAGCTATTGTGTATCTCCCGCACTACCAAATCCTTGGCACACAAACCCAATACAGCTCCTCACACTACCAAATAATAAAAAAATATAAATATAAAAATAAAATTATTTAAACATGCCAATATTTTTTGTATGTGCATGCCTTCATTACACTTTCTGCTAAAATGTGCTATCTGTATTTCTTGTTCTTAGCTGCTCAACAAACTTTAAATTGCACTGCAGAGGTGGTTATATTTTCTTTGTGAACTAAAAAGTATAAGTGATTATACATACAAGACTTATGTGGTGGGAAAAGGCTTTCTGATAATTCTACCAGTGAAAAATATTGCATAGGGTTAAAGGGAATCGGAAAGGGACTGCAGAAGAAATTACAGCCACCTGAGTGCCAGGTATGCAAGGTATATTTGAGCAGTGAGGTTACAAATGACAGGCCAAGAAAATCTGTGTTTTCATAATACAAAAAGAAGAGCTAATTTTTTCTAATAAATAATATTACCCATATTTTTCAAAAGCCACGAAAGCAGAAATATGTCTCTAACCCTGGGCAAATTAAACTCAGGTGTCTCAGATAAGACCAATATCCTCACACCAGAGAAAAAAGGTCCTCAGGAAAACAAATTACATTTCCAGATGCTTAGAGTCAGAAATGGGTTTGAGTCACGTTGTCCAGCAGACAAAATCTTTTTTCCTGACCCAGATAACATACCACATACAGATTTTCCAAAAATGATATCCAATACAAAATATGAGTGTCAGGGACCCATCATCTTCATATGGAAGAGTTAGGCATAGTCCCAACATAGAAACTTCTAAATTAACTCTCTTTATTCATTGATGTGTAGATAACATTTTCCGTATTACAGAATTCCCTTGTCAACAGTAGGATAACCACACATACTAATGAGTTCACATGAGACAATACACACAAAAATAAATAAAACTCATACCATAGTGTGGTTTTCAGGGTCTTCATGGTGGTAATAGACACAAGCTGAACACAACTGCCTTTTTAAAAAAGTAGAATAACAAAGGACACTTAGCTGAAGTCTGGGGAACACACTACTACAGTAATTCTGTGCTGACTTGACCACCAAGAAAATTTTTTCTCCTTCTCTCCTAGAAGTATGTTTAAGGCAACACTCATTCTTAGTTTGACTGATCTGTAGCATAGCAAGCCTTAAAACATGGCAAAAATGTTGCAGAGGAAATCTGCCTCTGACAGAAACGACCAAAATGGGGGGATTGTAGGCTGCACACACACAGTCACAAGAATGCACATGCACATACACACACGCACACACACACACACAGTGGCAACCTACATGGCTTTCGTTTTCTGGCATGCAAATACAACAAAATATAACTTATTTTTTACTACATATTATTTGAGAGGTTCCACAGCCAAAAAACTCTGTACAGAAGCTGAACATTGCATAAACTGTGGAAATAAACACACTTGAAAAGCAATTTGCCTGGAAAACCTCATAAAATTTTGCCATAAGAAAATACTGGTTTATTAGTTTATTTTATTAGTTGAAGAATAATTTCATTCCTGATTGAACATGTATGACGTGGCCCTGTCGGAGAAAGGGTTCAGGGAGAAGCTTGAGGGTTGAAAGGTTTTATTGACTAAGGCCCAGCAGACCGTCTGCGCTGTCTTTTATAGGGTCTGGGGAGAAGGTGCTGGAAAAAGGGGTGGAACATGGGAGGAGTATGCTAACAAGGGACATGCAGGGATAAAAAGGGGATGGATCAGCTTAACGTAGGTGGGGATAACCATATATGTAACTTCCAAATAAGGGAGTATTGCAATGCAGAACAGGGGACCAATAGGAACAGGGGATTTCACAGAACTGACAGGGAGTACAGAACATGTGGATTTTTTAAATTTGAGAGAGAATACAACCTTTAACAACATATAACTTCTAATATCTCTTAATAACAAATAGTAACTACACCCAGAGCCCCTCAGGTAGGAACAGTCTGTTATTTAAAGGTGATGTATGTCTGTTCCTGCAGTTCCTCGAAGCCTTCTTCTTCTGTTTCTTTTTTCCATTGTTCATATTCCTTTTCTCCTGGCTTCCGACACATGTAGAGATATTTGAGCTATTTTAACTTAATTAGAATTATCTTAAACTTTGATCTGTCGTTCATTATTGACTTTCTTAGTTATACATGGGCAACCAAGTTGGAGACAAGTGCAATCAAATGACAGTTAAAAATATGACTATTTGACAATGGTTTCCAAGCTGTTTGTCAGCAGGATTCTCCTGCAGTCACATGTACTTTCTCAGTTAGTTCAGTACACTGTAAACAGACACACAGGATTTCTTAAAATTTCTTTCTATTTTTTGTCTTTTGTGACACTTAGTATTTACCATAATTTAAAAGAATTAATAAAATTTGAGTGGAAAATTTGTGAATCTTTTTCCATGCTTAGCACTGTATTTTAAATTATATACTTTGGCCCTAAATTGCCAGTAATGGTAATCTGGGGCAAAATTTTAAGCTATATTTAGAAAAGTTTCTGGGCTCTTAAATAAAAGACCGTGCTTCTGAAAATATTACTGAAATATTTAAATATTGATATAGCTTCCCCAACTATGGAATGTTAAATTATTTCTCCCCAAATAGTCAGCAGGAATCCTAGATACCCACTCACATAAACTCAAAATCACGTAAAATTTCATGTTCAGTTTTGATTTTGTTGCTTTAGTATATTCTATATTTATTGGACAAAAAATATTTGCTTAAAATAAGACTTTAAGAAATCATAATGGCTGAAAAAACACCTTTATATATCTAAATAAGGCTTAATGTTCATTTTCCTTTCCTTAAGGAGTGTGCACTCCTTAGAAAGAACAGATGTTAAATCAAATGAGTATAATTCTCCTTCTATCCAGTTGCACATTTTTGGTAGTTCTATAACCACAAAAAATGGTCCTACCCATCATATTCATGCATACCAATTTAAAACTACTCTGTTTCACTAACAGGAAAAAAAGTCTATCCACAATTGTAGCAGTGAGAAAAGCAAAACCAGCAAACCTCTCTTATTTGCAACAAACCCAGCCAAAACAAATCAGCCAAACAAAACCTGAAAAAAAATAAAGAAATAAAGCATATTACCATGGACAGATAAGTAATTTTCAAAGACTCAGAACACTCAGGATCAGGTTACTAATTTCCAGTCAGAACACAACTATTTGCATCTTGCCTTAAATGATCAGTGCCCTTCATATCACAAAGTCTCTTGAAGACAACTTACTTTCTTGTGTTGATTTTTAGTGACATCTTAAGATTTTGAGTTCTTCCAGAATACTTATATTTGGTTTTAGTTAAAAAGAGATGGGTTCACATATCAAATACCTGGACAGTTGCAGAACATATGGACATCAACATATGTTTCTGAGATACTTTGTTCTGCAGTTTATCAGTACTTATGCTAAAGTATTAAGAAAATATGCCACGTTGAAAAAACAAGAGAATCATGATGTTAC
This sequence comes from Scytalopus superciliaris, assembly GCA_013400415.1. NCBI lineage: Eukaryota > Metazoa > Chordata > Aves > Passeriformes > Rhinocryptidae > Scytalopus > Scytalopus superciliaris. Next base: position 44,144 of record VXBX01004768.1, on the reverse strand, counting down.
CCATTTCAAGCTGTCAAAGCATAGCAATGGCAACTTGCCTTTTTTTTTTTTTTCTTTCCCCACTAATAGGGTTCTCAGAGTACAAGGAGATAAAGTTTTCTCTTTTAATCATAGCATTTCTGTCATATCAGAGCAATATAGTATCATGTTTTATTACTTGTTATGCAGTCCCAAACTCTTAGTGTTTGGGTGGTTGTAGATACAAACTTGTAGCTACAGAACCTCTGACTTTTGCATATTCCAAGCTGCTATGAGCAGTATCAGAAGACACAAATTTGTAAGGAGAGCAGAACAGAGTCCTTTAAATAACAATTTTTTTTTTTTCCTCTCTACCGTCTTCATCTTCCTCTCATATAAAGAGACCTTTTACTTAAACTTCCCCACTTATCTTCAAAAGTGTCAATGTCCTTATAAAAGAAAAGAAAACAAAGCTCATTCTAGATCAAAGCCGACACAGAACACATGGTGCATTACTGACCCTGGAAGCACAAGCTATGAAGGTCACTGAAGGATCCTAAGAAACTACTTAAATATAATTTTCTGACTCAAGAAGTTCAAGAAATGTGTTTCACCCATGCCAAGCTGTGAGAGACAGGGCTGCAAGTGCTTTCTGGTTCATCTGAGAGGCCCTATCAGCTTGTGTTGTACATGATACCCAAGTTCATATCCCAGGCTAGAAAAAGGGTGGCATGATACTTTTAACATAAAGGTGAAGGTACACCAGGAAAAAGGCCTCACTGCCACACTGACAGCTACCCTGCCTCTACACCCTTCAGCAAAGTCTTCCTTGATCTGTCTTTGCTGCTGGTTGGGAGCACATTAGCAGAGGCAGTGCAGCGGCTCTTCAACAATGGGGTGACTAGTTCCCAGTTAAGGATGCTGGGGAAGAGGCTCCTCTACCACCCTGACTCTGCAGGAACACAGCAAGAAAGTATGAGAACCTGCAATTCCCCTGTCCTCTCTAGCAGCAAAGAGTTAGCTCTTTATAAAAAACACATAAGAATATGCTGCCAGAATCCTAAGTGTTTGCTGCAGGCTGTGCACAATGGCTGGGAGGCAGCTGGGAAGCTAGACCAGCATCTCCACACTTGTGTTGTACCTTCCTGATACTTATGCAGTTCTGTACAAAATGCACATTTTTAAAGTCCAACCATTTCTTTCCAGCCTTTTTCCAAATTCTTCCTTGGCTCTTAGTTTCATTTTTCAGCAATGCTAGTAAGTCATGCATGACAGCTCCAGTGACCAAGCTAACGTGTAAGACTGGCATTTCAATTTAATGTCAGAATATTAGAGGTGGTTTGCAGTTAGCTGTGTTTAGGGTCTGATAAGTCTGTACAACCCTTTCAGAGCATGTGACACCCTGCTCACATTATAAGCCACTAACAGCATTATCAAAAATCTACAGCATAAATGAATATCTGCATACACAGTGTAACTGCCACAAGTTTTCTCTGGTTGTGTTTTCTTGTCCTCATTTTCTGTCTGCAATATATAATAATAGTCTTCCTAGGGAAAATTACTCAAACAAACCACAGCTACATGCAATATTTCCACAACTCCTATTTTTCAGGATAGTGTTCTGATACAGTGGCTGCCTTTTGTGCTCTCTCTCAGAACAAATCAGAGCTTAATAACAGAGCAAGCATAGAGACATACAGAGAGTGCATTAAAGTCACCTCCACTTTTCCTAATAAACACATTGCCATCTGTCATCCTCATAACAGCCTCTGAAGGCAAAGAAATTTCAGCTTGAAGAAATGATCTAGAAAGAACCAATCACTGCATTTGCATTGATTACTGCAAATGTGCTGCTGTAAGGGCAAACCTGTTTGGGAATGGGAGTCTGAACTTTTATAATCTCTCACAAAGGTACAGAAGGGAAAATGGGAACCCAGGGAAAGGCATAATTATAGTGTCTTCCTGTCAAATGGTTAGAGGGATAAAATGTCACCTTCTTGCATAATAAATAAATTAGAATTTCAATATTTAAGTCCTTGTCAGAGAGAAGATCTGTCACAGAATAACCATTAATTTCTATGCTGCCTCTAGGGTAATTTTTCACTATTGAGGGCATTTGACTGTTAAATGCTCATATGAATTAAATAAATGCTTATGAAGTCTGAGATATCTAATCAAGAAAACCCAGAAAAGATGAAAATTACTTCCCCCCTCCCCCCACTACTTACAACAGTTACTGGTTGTGATATTCAGATATGAAGCATCTAATGAACATAATGGCATCTATTTTAGGAATTACTGTAGCATCAATATTACTTTGCAGATCACGACACATTGGAAAAAAATTAAAGACAAGGAAATTGTGGTGTCCCTGTCACTTGACTTCATCAGTGGCGTTTTGTACTTTATCCTTGAAACCTGTCAGACTCTCAGTAAACAACATTACTTCAGTGTCATCTATATTCACCAGAAGATCCTAATAGCTGCTGAGGTTACCTTGACTGTCAGTCATGAGCATGAATGGCAACCATCAGTGACCACATTTAGGCCGCTGGTCACATCACTCTTATCCGGACAGTCTTTGCTTCTCCTTTCTTTACACTTACATTTCTTTGCATCATCACATCACTTCCTTCTTTACTGGACCATCTACAATGGATCCTATTTCCTTATCCCTAAGGAAGAGTTGCAAAAGTATTGAAATTGATGCCTTTGCTCGGCAGTAAAAATCATCACCATACACTACCAAGGTATATTGTTCCTTATAAAATCAAAACCTATTTAAAGGAAAAAATGGTTTACCATATTTTAAAACTTTTTTTTCCTGATCTAAAAAAAGTTAAATGTGGTGGGTTCCCCCCCCCTCCTTAGTTAACTTACTAGTTCCAAAAGAAATTCTATATTTCAAAATCCACCATTATTTGAATCCAATTTTTAAAGTGATGTCTTTTTGCAGTCCAACTTTTGACAAATTTACTGCTCAGAAAATTCAAGTAGCCTTCTACTGGCATCCTCTCTCCATATACTTGTCTCCCTTCCCATGGTAACCTCAGTGCCCTTGTGTGCCCTGGAAGTGTAATGAGGAACAGACAGAGTTCAGGAGAAGAGTAGCAGCAGATAAATACCAAGACCGCTGCAGAAATCCTTGGATTTGTGAGAAAGCCCTGAAGTCATGGGGGACTTTTGCTGGAGGCAGAGTTTTGGAGAACATCCCTCAGATGTTGCCCAAACTGCCTGCCAGTATTGACTTTAATCTTTCAATGAATGTATATCAGGAGCTCAAGGGATATACTCAGTTTTATCAGGAACTTAATCGGGAAAGCTTCAGAGTCAAAATTTGTATAGGTGAGTCAAAGGCCAGAGCCACAGATGCAGTGGCATCTCTTCTTGACTGTCATCTTGGTCAGGATTACCTTTAATGTCTACTTAGCAGAGATTTTTTCCTGCCTGCAAACAAGTTACCATTATTCCACCCAGTTTTAGCTATTATCTAGATGCCTAAATTTTTTTTCCTGTCTGTTACCATAGAGATGGGAAGCACAAGGTGAGTGCACAGCAATGGTTTGTTCATAAAACAGGGATCACCCGCTAGATTTCCAGGCACAGTTTTTAAAGCAAGACTCTTCACTGAAAAAATGGAAATGCTTTTTTATGATGGCACTTGGTAGATTTTTATAGTCATTCTGCCTCAAATGACTTCCTGAAAGCCCACCTGAAAAATATCATGACCCTGGGCAACCTACTACTTTTAATTTTAATGTTTCCCATACCATCACCATCAAAAAGAGTAAGTCTGGAGGAAAAATCTAGTCTTCGGCTATACCTGTGAAACCTCATCATCTTCAAATCAAGGTCACAGTGCTGTGTGCTTGGAAATGAAATTACACAACGATAGATCAGGGTATAAAGTGCCCAGAAACCTTTGTCAGTGCTGCTAAGGTGTCAGATGAAAACTCAGTTTAATTGTTAAAGCCTAGAGTCAGCTTTCAGACTGGTAGACAAAACAAGACAAGGATCTCATGAAAAATGTTGCAGAGCAATGTGAAGATATAACTTGAACACATCACATCCATGGAAACTAGGCAGGAGAGATTCATTCATTCAGGGTAGAAATAATTATTCCTAATTTATGAATTCCCTGCAAAAATACATGTCTGTACTTGGGAATCCCATTATCTTTATACCTTTAATATCCATCATATCTAAATCTTAGAGAACATCTTTTCAGCAGACATGACCTCAATCTAAAACACTGCCAAGAGAAGGAAAACAGGAGCTTTTCTGTTTAAAAGCATGTGGTGAACTATGAGTTAGAATTGCTATCGGTACATGAGATAGTGATAAATAATAGTGATCTGTAGTTTCCACAGACGGATGCATAGCTGACTAATGGCATGTTTTGCTCATTTCACTGCTGAATTGCTCAAAAGCAAGACTTACATCCACATAGAAGACTGGGACCAAAAAATAATGTCCTCTTCAAGGACTGCAACCAGGCTCAGAGGTTTATAGCTAGAAATCTGATGCAAATTTTACATCTGAAATTGATGGCTTTTGTGAATCATGATCTAAATAAAATATAATGCTTATTCCTTCCTTACAGCAGCTGAACCTTACCACTCATCAAGAAATAACAACTGTATCATATGGGGAGTGGGGGCAGGGAGGGGGAGGGGAAGATGGAGTTTAACACTCATATTCTCCTTCCTTTGTGTTCTGTGAAACAACATTACATGACTGTATTCACTACTCAATGCAAAGCACAGTTTTTGGTAGTGCAGTTCTGCAGCAGTAAATTTGTAGACAAGTTATATATTCTCCTGTCAATAAATATCCAGCATTTTATTCCAGTCAGAGATTAAAAAAATAGGTAAAACAAAAGCTGTAGATAATTTGCTGAACAGAATAGAGAAAAAGTTAATTCTTGTGGCTGTGCCACACTATTTACTAGTTTATTTAAAGTAGTGCTATGTAAGCACTGTTAGAGTGGAAAGGATACTTTAGAAACCAAGTTCCACATAAACAGCTTCAGAGCAGTAAAAACATGAAATTACTTTATACAAGTGTATTCCTTTATAAAGCAGGATGGTATGCAAGACTTATGATTTGCAGAGGAGAAAAAAGAATTTAATTTTCTGGTGTTGTGCTCAAGAATACCAGAAAATTGAACTCTCTCAGCTCACACTGGACTTACTTCAAATATCTGCTGCCAATCAGAGCATTCCTTCTGACAGGATTCCACTTACCAAGTCCTGTGCAATCCATGGGCTGTACTAGTTTTCAGTCAAAGAGAAAAGAACATAATGCAGAATCTGTCACCTGCTACAGATGACTACAGCCTCAACATGCCCATGGGAAGTTTTGGAGAAGAAAGCTGCTTGTAGAGCATTTCTTTGGTGAAATTACTTTAGATTGATCTTAACAGTAACACTGTCATAGATTAAAGGAAATATAGAACACATTTAGGAGAAGCAGAAGATGTTCTATGAAACAGAACAAGCTATTTTTTAAAAATTCAAACTGTTTCAGTCGCACTCACCAGTAGGCAGAACCAGCACTGAAGAAGCCTATTGAAAGCACTGAGACCAGTAACCAGTTGTTTTATTGTGGATCTTTAGCATAATTTTTATTACCTTTTTGTCCCAGAACACTAAAGGCTAAAGAAATAATAATTAAGATTCATGTGTCAGTTTTCAAAATTTATTTAGGTGGATTCCAATAAATAAGTTTTGTTCTACCATTTTCTGTCACCTCATTGAAGACAACAACAGTAGAGAATATAGTTTCTTTAGGTGATTACTGGTGAACTTTAATGTTATATTCAACTAACAGGTGATAAATAAAGCTGATGTAGAATGAATGGCATGAGGATAACCAGTACAACCGAATCATCAGTGTATACCCTGAACATTGCTGTTTTGAGGTATTTCTCTTTCTCACAGTGTGCGTAAAATAAAATCTGCTAGAAGTTCAAGCTCTGTTTTCACAGCTGTGACCTGTGTCAGAGTAGAAGAAAAATGCATGATCACTGTGATCCAGATTACTACAACTATGAGAAGATGGTGCACACTACTGCCAGTACATCTTGATGGCCTCTCTGGCACCAGCATCTAGCAGGCAAGGCAGTAAAAATGACAGATCATACCCCCATAGACCTTGACACATCTAGTAGTCACATTAACAAATTTCACTGCAAAAAATATACTGCCTGGTTGTTGTTTTAAATGTTGTTTGAGGATAGCATCCAGAGTGCAAATGTATCTGTTTGACTGAGTGTCACACCTCTGTGATCTTCAGTGACCTCATCATTTAACCATATAAAACATGCATCCATCTGATGCACATTAGAATGCACTGTGCTGACTGTGTTCAAAGCAATCAGCCACTGCCGAATCCTCACACTGTGACACTTGTCTGTGACTTAATTCTAGATAGTCTGGGCAATCAAGCAGCCAGGTGGAGGGCAGACATTATCTTGCACTTAAGTTCTACCTTTTGCATATATATTTTTGTAGAATAATGACATATGGCCCAAGGATATTCCTACATTATACGTTTGAAGCTGCAGTTGGTATTTCATGTGACTAGTGATGCATGTCTTACAGATGCATTTTTAAAGACAAAGAGAATTTATTCTCTTATGCCTTTGAAAATAACATTTCTCTGTTAGATCTTCATGCGATGAATTTACATAACACTTTAAAATATGCTGCTGCCCAACGCTGCAGCAGACAAGCTTGATCATTTATAGAAGAGCCTCTTTGCTAAATGCCACGTAGCATCTTTAGATACTAATAGTGAGTCTATATAAGAAGACAGTAACAAAGGAGAACAGAACTGTAAAACAGACAAGACTTACAATTAAAGAGATCTGGTAGGATCTGTACTCCTGTTTGACTCACAGGGTTATCAGTATATGTGTTCAGATGCAAACTTTGACCCAGCTCTGTGAGAAGCTGAAAGTCTGACAGATAACACACACAGAAAAAGATTGCTTGGTACATTAAGGCAGCAGTTTTAGACTTAGCAAGTGAGCACTCTCTAATAATGTGAACTGTCATTCAGACTGATGTTTAAGCAGGTCCCAGATCAGTGCTTCGTTTACAATGGTTCAGGACAGTTCTTGAGACTGACAGAAGCAAGACTTAGACCATCTACCCACTCAAACTGAAGTTTAGTAACTAATATGCCAATTATAAAAAAGGCAGGGAAATTGTAATAATTTACAGACTTGGAGTTTTTGATTATTTCCACACACGCAGACTTTTTGCCGTGCTGGTGGCTGTGAGGGCCTTAGTACTTTAGCATATAGATGGAGCAGATTCACATTATCCCAATCTACCTGAGATGTGCACACATATCTCAGGATGACTGGGCCCTAGAGTGGTGGGATGGTGACTCGAAAGAAGCACAAGCACAACGGAAAGATTTTACAGATTTTACTCATTCTAAGGCCTCATTTCAATAAAAATATGATGAAAAAAAGAAGAAATCCCTACCTCAGGCTATGCCTACTGCCTCATATGCAGAAAACATGGCTGCAATCCCTTTTTTTTTGTTAAAAAAGACCCCTGAGGCTCATCAAGAAACACCAAGAAACAAATACAAGAAATTTCTGCTACATATGCTTCTTTGGAAAAAAAGTTATCTCTTAAAGGACCATAAGTAATTTGCCCATGGTACCAGTCACAGTCAGTGATTCATCATTTTTTATTTCTACTTTCATCCCACTATTAATGGTATTTATACAGTTCGCTAAAGTTTTTTATTTATTGCGGCAGTTACTCTGTCCTAGTGGTATTTTTGTTTCAAATAAAAAGCTCCTGAAGTTCCTCAGCCTTGATGCTTTTATGTTTTCTGTTCTTTTGCTTTGTCAGAGGCTCAGAAGTGGAGGGAGAGATGGGCTTATTTCACTACAGTACAGCTTCCAGGAAAATACTTTTATATAATAAACAATTATATATAATTACAATTAAATATATTAATAGTTATTATAATAAAATTTATTAATAATAAAGTATTATATAATGCTGAAATATTTTTATCATTTGTAGATCCAAATGTGCTCATATTCCATTCAGTATTTTTTCAAGGCCAGGTTTATAGCATCCTTCTTTTCTCATTTAGCTTGCTTGCCTTTATCTTACTTTATTCTTTTGTCTTCATAAAGTTTTTAATTCAACTATATTCAGAAAGGAATTCTAACTTGACTAAGAACTTTTTTGTGTCTAAAGACACAAAATTTGCCATACAACTTCAATAAAAATGGAGTCCTGCCTTTACAATTTAGTGTCTTAGCATTTGTCATATTATTTGAGTGAACTTTTCAAAAGTATGTTGCTTGAGAAAGAAATATCTAATTTTGTGTCTGTACCATGAAGCTTAATTGTTCCAATCTCTAGTTCAAGTATTTAAATAAATACTAGTGAAATAAGAAACGAACAATGTATCTTTAAGAACTTAAAATAAAGACCACAAGCAGCTTGAAAGAAATGGCACCATTTAAAATGTTAATTTTCCAATTTCAATATTTTCCACTTAGCATACTGCTAACAGTAAGACAAACAGCATGTTCAGATTGCTCTTTATTGCCTCATCAATGGACTTATCTGCTCTGCTGAGTATAATTTAGCCTAAATACATTACACAATCCACATTAAAAATGAATTTTCTAGTCTTTAGCTGAAATTGTGAGTTTTACCTTCCTGATTACTTTATTATTACATTTAATTGTCAATATTATTTATATATTGCCTCAAATTCAAGTACTCAGTGTATGATTCTTGAAGAAAAAATAATACTAAATGCTGTCAAATTTCATCAAAATAACAAATAAGGCTATATGCAAATGTAAATAAGATCCTGTGATAGTGTTAAAAACAAGCATCTTCATAAAACAAGGAGCATTAAATCCTCTACATATTATATAGAGTCCTGTAGTATAAGTCTGTGACACTAATCAGAGGAAAAATTTAACCAGTAAGGTTATCCTTACAGAATTTCTCTAGATAACAGAACTTCATTTATCACTCAATATATACCAGATGATACAGTCAAGCTTCCAACTGACTTCCATAATTTTGATTATCTCAATAAAATATACATTTAGTAAAAAGCTCTAGAACTCTGAAATTACATCCAGTGGTAACATCTGAACAGATGCAGACTAATAGACCATTTACCCAATAGTTATTTACTTACTTGTATATGTAGCTATAAATACCATGACTACAATTTGGAACTCTTTTATCTTCAAAAGATGGCAGATTCCACCAAATTAGGAATAACTGCATTTATATATTACCTCAGGCAGAGAAATGAGTGGCAAAGCTCCATGTGAATTCAGTATAATACCTCAGTAAAGGTATTATGCAAATTTTGGTAAGGTATTTCAGAAGCAAGGAAATTAAATAAATTTTAAACATATCAGCAGCAATTTAACACTCTTCTACACAATAATTAAGTTTATTCCAAGTCTGTAGAGCTTCATGGAACATTTGGGTAAACACACTATTAGAAATATTATTTTTATAACAGTCACAGCAGCAATTATACCATATGGGAGTTTTAGCAGCAGACCCCAAAGAGGGAACAATTCTACTGAGAAGAAAAGCTACCTCCTGTTCTCTGTTTCATAATGTGAAGAAACTGTGAAGAGTTTACTGCCTAATGGCTTTAAGTTGCAGGCAAAGTCAGCAGTCATCATTCCAAAAGCTCATTTGTTTGGGTCAAGCAGAGAAAATTGTCAAACACAGTTATAAACAAGGCTATAGAGACAAGGCAAACAATGCAGTTACACCATCTTCCTGACTGTTTTACACTCAAATTGGCATTGTTCCTGGGTGGTGACGAAGTGGAGGAAAAGGGTACTCTGAGGACAACGTATTTTGAACTTCCTGGTGTTCCTATTCAAGGTAACAGAATCTGGCATACCTGAATAGCAAAAGGAATAGAATTGAACCTGCTATGTTATGTTTTTAAAAAACAAAATAATTCACCAGCAGAACTTACTGTCTTAAGACAGTAGCAAGGTTAAAAGAGATTCAATGTAGCTTTGCAGTGTAAAATGCACTGTTAGACAGGATATGGATGCATTTGATACTGCAACTACTTGGCTGTTATTCACATTCCGTTTCAATTTAAGAAAGTATCACAGAGGATGTTTGTATTGGGGTTTCTTTCACCAATTTGAAGGAGCACAGGGCTAAATAGGTGGCCTGAGCAGACAAAGCACTAATGTTGTGCTGGAAGGTCCTCTTTCTTCCTTCCTATCTAGGATCAGAGCAAATAGGCATAAGACACTAATGCTGGAAATAACAGAGTAAAAAGAAAGAGTGGTCTGCAGTTATCTTACAAGAAAAAAATAACATTTTTATTGCAGGTCTTTTTTGGTATTATTTCCCCTAAATTTTCTCCTAAAAGCAGTACGCCTGCCAGACATTGGCTTCCAAACATCATTTTGGCTACCAAAATTCAGCAGCATCAGTCTCACCAACAATGGTTTGCAAAATAAATCCTTTGATATCTCAGTGTCAGTAATTGCTAATGTTCCTATAAAAATATGACCTTCAGCACCTAATAACTTTATGTTGCAAGAAACCTCGACATTTTCAGTATGTAAACCCAAAAGATTTTGTGGCAAATGAACACATGCGTGACAAAGCATAACAAAAGTGATGTCCTTACTAATTCATTTCAAGGAAAATAGGATTTAACTTCCTGTAAGTGCACTGTAACAATTAATGTTACAATATTATGATCAACACTGTTTCCATATGGATCCTGATACCCATATAAATTCTGCTTGTCAATAAAGAAGATCAAAAGTAATATGCTACAGGGCTCAAGACAGTCAGAATACAGATTTTATCTTCTTTTTGTCAACTTCTGTTTGGTTTTTTTGTTACTTTTTTTTTCTTTGTTTGTTCTGAAGAGAGGCAACCAAGAAATTTAGGACCCTCAGATCAGTCTCTAACAAACTCACAGTTACCTGGGAGCCATAGTCCATTCCAAACTCCAGTAAAGCATCAAGGCTCCCTACATTTCAAGAGGATAACATGGAAAACAAATTGCTTAGAGCTTCCTACTTATAAGCGCTGGCTACAACAGTACAGATGAAGTCTTTCCCCTCAGGGTCACATGCATACATGGTTCAGTGAAGATAAAAAACTTTTCATGCCAAGTCAGTCACCGAATACAAATAAACAATGTTCAGCTCTGTATAGAAGTCACTGTTTCACTGTCAGCTTCATATTCAGGCAGCTGTGCCTTGTCCCTGAGCAGCAGTGTGAGTCGCAATTTTTGCCTTTCAGTCTTGACAGGAGGAGCAGGACATAGCCGGTTCCAGTGGCTGACTGCCTTAAGCCTGTACAAACGCCTTTTCTCATCTTGTTCTTCCACAGTGCCCATTCAAACACTGTTACTCCATGGCTGTCACATCTTTGAAGGGGAAAAAAAACAAACAAAAAGAAAGAGAACAAAAGGAAAATCACAAAAATTCACATGCAGCCAAACCAAGAAGCAACTGAAATTATAATTATTTATTTTCCTGAAGTTGATATATGCATGACCTATACAGACATGCTTAGGAAGAAAGAGATTTTGAATGCATCTATAATGATCAGTCTTGCATAGACTATAAAAAGTGAGCTACTGCATTTAACTGATAAAAGCAGGCTTATCATATTTAACAGTGATTACATTTTTATATTTATTAAAAACAATAAAAAGCCATTATGAATATTGCACAACATATCATATAATAATTTCTGCTAAATGGAATAGCCCTTTTTATAGCCTATCATTATACTCTGACTTTCTGCAAAATGTAAGCCATAATACTTCTGACTCCTGATGCTGGCATACAATCAACTGCTAGTGATCAAGCTGGGGCACAGCTCTAGAAAGTCATCCAGTCTTACCAAGCATTTACAGCAACTGAGACTATACTAGCCCAAAGAGGTAATTTTTCTTAATGTTAACATGTTTTGTGCTTATTTTTTTTTCTCTCTCCAGTCTGTAAATGCTAGATCACTTAATTATTTTTTTTTTTCCCAATTTTTCCCTTTCAGCTAAGAAAAAACCTGTTTTATAGTCCATGTGTGTCAATGGAAACTCTCCCTGTAAGTACCCCAATAAGTTTATCAGTCTCTGCCATTCTTAGTGTTTTTTCAGTGTATATTTATGAATAATAAACAAGCCTACTAAGAGATTGACTAATAAAATACTCAAACATAAATTGTAGATTTAAAGAGAAAAAAAAAAATATTTCAAGCCTATGCCATTTTCCTGGGTTCTAAGTGAAACCGCTTTCATTATATTTTCAAAGCAAGTATTAATCACAAACTAAAACATCTGAGAGGAGCCTAAATGAAATATATTTTTAAATAAAGGCATTATTAAGCCATCATAAAAAAGTTATACACCTCTCCAAAGCCCCACAAGCTATTTCCATTGTAGTGCTGTGTAAAGAAAAATGATTGAGCCCTTTGGTCTGGCTCAAATACAGGATCAATTCCAGTAGCAATGCCTGAGCCATGACATTGGATGGAAATTGGTGCGAAGAAGAAGCCAAAGCCCAAACTGTATTGTTTCTGTTTGGCTATGTGATAAAAGCTCCTGTACACATCCACAGCAGAGCCCAGAGACAATGGCAGGAGTCAGCCCAAATAATACTCTGCTCTGGCTCCTCCCAGGCTTGCCCACCCATGCAGTAAACAAGATCAGTCACATCAGATCATTAAACTCCATTTCTAACTCTTCCTTGAGTGAGGGACTCCCTGTTCCATGTGCAGGTATGCTCTTCATTAATTCCAGCTCTTTCAGTCTTCTCCTACTCTCCTCAGTACAACATTCCTTCAGCCAGTTGAACAGCACATGGATGTGCTATAAACTGCAGCAAAGTTAACTAATTTAAATTAAAACAAAATTTCATAAATGCTTTGTGAAAAACAGGTAGTCTCATAAAATGAGGTTTCAGTATCCTGAAATACGTTTAAACCAAGGGAATGAAAGCCTTCTCCCTGCAAAGGGACCAAAAAGAGCATTTGAAGCTTGGAGTGGAAGAGGAAAACACGTAAAATTATACCTGCTGCAGTGGAAATGTAAAGTATGATGCTACAACCTCACCCAACTTGATGGCACACATTCTTGGCTTGATGGTAATTGGTTTTTGCCTACTTTGGTAATCTATGTAGAGAAAGCTGTTTGACACAAATTTTACTTTGCTAGAAAAATTTAAGAAGCGGTTAGACTTAAAAAAAATATCAAATTTAAGAAGCAGACCTAAACCAACCACATGACCTTCCTTCCGATACTCTGTGTTTGTTTTCATGGTAGAGAACACCTCTGCCTGTCACCAAAAAGATGTCTGTTATTTACCAATTCCCTTTTAGATTTCTCACTACTGCTTTATCAATCTAAATTATTTGCATCAGTAGTTGATTAAAACACTAACATTGTACACTTACATGCATCAGCTGAATTAGAATTATTTGTAGTTTTTTATATATGACATAAAAATAGACCCAGGTATCAGATATAACTATCCTTAAATTTGAATATAATTGTGGTACCACCTCTGCTGCTTTAAAATACAGTCTGCTAATAATACTCTACAAACTGATGAATCCAAAGAATGTAACCTATGTGGGGATCTGTATGGGCATTGAAATTTCAGTGGTAATATGTTTATTATATTAAAACCCAGAAGTGATTATGTTCTGAATACTTTTTCATTGCCACTTAGGAAAATATCTGAAATTCTAGCAAACTAGAAAGTAAAACAATACCTTTTTTTTGTTTTTTTTTGTTTTGTTTAATTTCAAAGGTATTCCATGCACATAGACAATGCCTAAATTATGTTCTCTAATCATCTCTTGAATCATGAACCAATTTGATGTAGTTTCTAAGCTCTTATATTATTCCATACTTGTCACAACAAATAAATATACTCATACAAAGCCATTTGTTTCTAAATACGAAGTCTACTTTATATACAACATCCCTCCAATAAAAATAAAGTCAATATCTTCTATGAGACATGACAAAATATTCAATGTTATTAGTAAGTCTACAGAAAATATTGCATTTGTGAGAGAAAGTAAAACTGACAAATCCTCACCACCAAGAACAAGGTTATCAGATTCTGGTGGAAATAGTATTCAAGCTTTGCTGAAAAGTTCACAAACAGCTTTTCTGTGACTTGTTGCCAATTCATGGCTTTGACTTTATTTAAAGATTAATCTTATGCTGTTGTTTAAACTGTAATTAGGAAAGACAAAAATAATGAACTTTTAAAATGTTCCTATGAATTGTGACTGTTTTTACCATCCCTTTAAACTTCAGATTAAGCAAAGCACTTGAAGTACTTAAACATATGGATAATCCCATTAACTTCATTAAGTGTTAACTATGTTCTCAAAACTGAATGTTTAATGAATATAAATTTCCAAGAATAAACAAAAAACAGTCTAAGAAGCAAGGTTATACAGGAAACATTTATTAAAGCAGATCATAATAATGTCATAATTATTATTTGCAAAAAAGAAAATATTTTGAAATCACAAATACATCATTTGCATGAAGGATCTTCTCTAGCTATCATTTAGTGTGAGCTAGATGAGAACACAGGACTTGTGCTCAATCAAAAATCAACCAGAAGCTAATGACGCTGTCTGAATTTTGAGCCCATAGATGACTAATTATTTGCTCTGCTTGGAAGAACTCGTTCACCTTTGATTTAGATATAACAGAATTTTTAAAGCCCAAATTAGACTTGGACTAAAACATTTAGTGTAGTTTAACTTGGGGGGAGGCAATGTTGGTAAGGATTATAAGATTATCATTGTTTTATTCTTCATCATAAAAAGTCATTGTAGAAATCACAGAGGTATCCTGAACTTGCTTAAAATAAATAACAATTTAAAAATCTAGTAGCTTTTACAGAGTATACATTCTTTTTTAATAAATCAGATTTAGTTTCAATCTCAAGTCCTTATTGAAAAGTTAAAAAAAAAAAAAAAGGCTATATGAAAAGGTCTCTTAAAAATAGCCTTGAGATTTCAGTCTGTTTATCTACTGGTACTTAAAGCATTTCAGTGTCCAGACAGAGCTGCACAAATTCTGGGATTTTAATTTGGGGGAGGAAAAAAGTCAACCTATATGGAACATTTTTATAGGTTATGGTGCTTAATTTTATTTAGCAAATATTCTATGTTCCCCAATGACTGAAGTTTTATTTTTCTATCAGGATCCAAAACAAAAGGCCTGCCTATTGCAACATTTCTTAACCATGATCTTTCCCATCACTATCTTGTTCATAGAAAGAATAATTGCATCTATAGATCACATGACAACATCTGTTAATTAAGTATTTTTTTCCATGTGCAGTCTGTAAATGCAGATCTGTTGGGTTTGCGGGGTTTTTGGCTTTTTTGTTTGTTTGCTTGTTTCTATTTGTTTTTAACTTGTTAACTACACCCCGACCTTCAAATTTAGTCCCAGTGAACCTCACTCCTGAACAGGATTCACTCTCCAATGAGCTTCCCTATAAACAACTTCATGGCCATTAGACCAAAATAAAAGAATGGAGTTTGCTGTCTTGGCAAAGATTCAAAGCAGTGAATCTCTGAAGGATGCAGGGAGGAAGCTATGAGTTAGTAAATGTGTAAATAAGACAGATTTTCACCAGAATACCCAACTCCAGCACCAGAAATTACACAGAACCAACTCTACTTCTCTCCACCTCCTTCACCATCTTTCCAGGATACAGAAGGGAAGAAAAGTGAATTTCAACTTGACAGTGAGGAGAGACAAAAAGGTTTAAAAAGTCTAGATCCAGGATTCTGAACTACATGATAGCTATTTCTTACAGTGGGAATGGCTGTGCTCTAGCAACAAATGCAGCAATTAGAACATTCACAGCATTCAATTTTCTGTCTGGTCTTTCAATGGAAAGACTGGTTTTGCAGAGAACCAGCAACAACCTCCAGCAGGCAAAATGAATACTTAGAGATCAGTTTAGGTTTCACCCCTGAGTGGTCATGCAATTTAAGGGTTTCCCCTGTTTATTTATGAACAAGTTGCTCATAAACTGACAAGCATGTTGATTAATTGGCAGTAAATAGCTATTGACATGGAGTCTCTTGAATTAAAATATAAGAAGGGCAAATATGCACAGCAAAGGAGTTGATGATTGATCATCAAGGGCAACAAGTCAATCAATAGCCATGTGAAAACCCTGTTGGACTACACAGGTCAGTTCATGTTTTGTTATACTGACACTTCTTTCCTGTCGTGATGGTAAAAGGCTGCAAAGTAGGGAGGAGAATGACTACATATATGCTTTTTAAAGACATTTTTATGCATCAAAATGCTGACAAGCAAAACCTTAATACCAATATTTCATCTTCTACTCAATTTGTGACTTAATGTGAATTCTGTGCTGATGAAGACTAATGAGCAAGCAAAATAGGTACTGTCTGTGACTGCACCATACTTTCATTATTTCTTTTACCCACCTGTCTTTTCTTTTTGTATTTAGTTGAAGAAGCCTAAATACTCTGTGACATTTGTCTTATTTTTCTCCCACTTAAGTTCTGAGTGGGAAAAATTTTTTTCTGACTACCCTATTTATAACATCTCTAGCATCTTGGAGAAGCATTAGAAAAGGTTGGAATTTGGCTAAATATTTCATTTCCAAAATTACCCTAAACAAAACTTGGCAGGAGAAAAAAAAAGTAAGGATTTCTCTCAAATATAAAAGGTCTAAACTAAATGAAGTACTTCCCTGATCTATTTACAGGTGTTTGCTACAATCTGACTTAATATTCTTTAGATTCTAAAATGTGTAATTGTGCATGCAATTTCTGCTTCAGAAGGAAATTTTTTACAGAACATTACATCATGGTCAGAAAAAGAGATGAAACAGATAGATGAGAGGGAAAATATTTGAATATTATGTAGAAATATACAGGATGGATCTAGAATTCTGCTCCTTAATAGATGCTTTTATAATCACTTAACTGTACTACTATCAATTCAATGCTTAAATAGATGAATTTGCCTGGGAATTGACCCACCAAAGCAGGTGTTGTAGAGAGAGTCTCATGGTGGGAGTAGAATAACAAGTTTGTTTTTCCATTCCTTTTCCCTTTTTTTTTTAATTTTATTTTAACTTGTAAGTAAACAACTCAATATAGGTCAAAGCAGCATGCTTTCCCTTAAAAAATTCCTTTGAGAGAGATCAGATAGCAAGTAGCATCTTAGCCCAATACTGTTAGAAATAGCTATTACTATTGCCTGCCAATTTTAGATGATCAGGAAAAGTCTTGAAAATAGTTATCCTGGGAGTTTCCGTGTAATAAGCAATCAACTTTTAAATACACCCAAGCTCCATTGCAAGGTTCAGTGATTCAAAAACATCTGTAGTTGTATGCCTTTAATATTAGGCATATTTTAACATCAAAAACAGACAAAGGATTAAACAGTGAAGAGTAAACACAATTGAAAAGAAATTAATTTTTATTATCCAGCACATCTTCTAGACCACAAATGAATTAAGCCTGTGCATTTTAATGAAAATGATCATATATAGGTTTTAAATCATTAAATAAATTCAGTGTGTAATATTTAAGATGAACCAAAATTCATCTTTCACCCAAATTATAATATGAACTTTGCATGCCCTAACAAATTATACTGTTTAAGATTTAAACCACTTTCTCCATATTTTCAAAATTATATGGGGTGAGACTGAGGCACAAAACTGTGGAATTTCTTCCATTATCCTTTTGGACTTTTACAGGTTTTATTTTTCATGATCAGTGCATGCTGTCTTCCCCTCTGAAGCTTAGAGGCATGAAAGTATAATTAAAATACATCACTGGAGATGAGAAACAGACAAATTAATTGGCTTGGAAGCCTAATTTATATTCTTTAAACATTTATGAGGATGCTAAAATGAACAAAAGAATATCTCTCCAAAAGAATCATTATCACCGTCATTGTAACTTTTTATGCTATGTTTGAAGAATCGCTTGGTATCTCATCACATGTTGTAAATATGCAGTGCTAATTATAATTTTCCACTGGATAATGTATCAAATTTGGAAGACTTCCTTTTTTGAATTCATGGTATGAACAAGAAGCAAGACTACATTCATAAAGCTGGTAGGATATGTTTGTTGTTTTGTTGGAGTTTGGGGGTTTTTTGTTTGTTTTCTTTTTTGGTTTTGTGTGTGTGTGTGGTTTCTTTGTTTGTTTTGATGCCTCAGGGCTTTTTGATTTTTGATTTTTTAATTTTATAGATTGTAGAAGTTAATGTAGTTTTAGTGTAACAGCAAAGTAACTTCAGTAGCTTAATGTTTACACTTACCAACCCCATCGTATATCAATCCCTCAAAACTCTAGTAGCTGTTTAGTCTCCATTTCAAGGTAGAATTGCAGAGAAGTGCCATGAGGCCTGCACCACAAGATAAAGACACGGACAGAAGAACACCAAATCTGGAACTTTGGAAGGTCTCCAAGGACCAGATGTGCTGTGAGGAAGACAAGGATGATGAAAGAGGGGTCTCAAACCCCCAGACTCAATTCCTGATGGGGCGTGCCAGGGGCGGGATGGGGGAGGACCAAGGGGAATAACAGAATGAGATTGGATGGACATCATTATAAAATCTTAGAACCTGGGAACTGAGGGGGGATCCTGTGGACATGTATTCCTGGAGCCTGAAGGTTCATTAAAGCTTCTGCTCTCCTTATCTTATCTCCTACTAAATTTGCCTAGAGTTTTTTTCACCTCAGTCTTTAAGGCATCAGTTTCAAGAAAACTTTATTACTATTGGAAGTATTAGATGCTTGAAAATAATATATGAGTCCTAAAGATTTTTTGCTCCCTCATCATAAATCAGCTTGGTAAATTATTTTAAGCTGCCGTATATGGAAAAAAAAGTCATTCTTGAAAGCATCAGTTCTAATGAGATACAGATGGCCACTATTCCGCTTTGCCTCCACAAATAACTCAGGGTAAGCATGCACCTACCCAGCCAGGGAGGGACAATGTCAGCATCAGAAAGAGGCTAAGCAGATAAGGGAGCCTGCAGGTTTCAGGGCAGCCAGGCAGGACTAATTGCGGGTGGGGAATGGCCAGCCTGCACAAAGATGGGCAGCACTGCTGGTCCCAGTAGTTTATTTCCGTGGTGCTGAAGCTTGGTCCTTACCCTTGAGATTAGGAAATGTAGTTTCACCTGGGGCATAAGGTGGCCGTGCAGTGTTCCCAACCAGCATCATCTTAGAAAATTGTTTTGCTAAAACAGACCAGCATTCTGTTCAGAAGAGACAGAGGATGAATCAACAACTTTGCAGTTGAGGACTTAGTCAGTGTGAGACTTAGCCACCCCATCATCCTTCTCTTTTGGACTCTGCCTAGACTAGCACAAGCCACTGCCTACCTGGAAGATATCTGCGTGTGATAAATACAGAAAGTATTGTACCTCATCCTGCATGCTTTTTGCAGCTAGTGACATAATTCCTTCTGAACTGAGCTGAAGAGATGAATGCACAAGTGTTATTTATAGCAGGGAGTACCACTTTATGCCCACTCAAAAGAGGTAAAAAATACATATGTACTTAGTGACACTTTTCCTGGTGTAAGTAATTACATCTAAGTGAAGAATTGTGCCCAATAACCTTTTTTTATATTTAAATGTCATTCCACCATGTCATAGTAGTTACCACAGGTCACTGTATTACTGAATGCATGTTTTTCTTTGTACTTTTTCGAAGTAATGCAACTTAGAGTAATTATTTGAATGTTTGATTAGAGAAAGTGTTTTGCCTCTTTCAGTGCTTTGTAAACCTGGGTAAGAAAATAAATGCAGTATAATTTGTCTCCATTCAGTTGAATTTGTTTCTACAGTGTTACAAATATTTGTGGAAAAAAATTAAATTTATTAATTGCTTATAGTAACATGTACAGTCATAAAAGAGATTCTTTTATGTTTATAAGTCTTTCTTATTTTTCTTATGCCATTAAGGAAATACAAATATGTATTTACAGAAATTTAGGAAGAGGAATGTACTATTTAGTTTCCTTTTTACTGTCATCTATATTAATGCAGTAGAGCTGAGCTTATGGAAATATTTCTCCTTGTTTTTAGAGCATGTTGAGATGGCCAACTGTTTTTCACTGCTTTGGCAAATAGGACTAAGTTTATATTAAAATTATTACTGTAATACATTTCTAGTAATTTGGATTGCTGCAGAACATTTTTCCTAAAAGTTTTCTGCTCCCTGATTTCTTATGATACAAATAATTTTTTTTCTTTTGAACTGGACCATTTACATTCATTGTTTCATTTTGACAAATGCTCAGTAATTACATACAGAATTTGGTTCTAGGATTGGAAACAACCCCAAAGGTATGTTACAAAAATGAGATATAACTTAAGAATTTCCTCAGGAGGTAAACTGTTTCCATGGGGACGCTATATTTGCTTGTAGAATTTCCATAAAATCCACATAAAGCTAGAGCAAATATGCCAACTTTGGACTGAATGAGAAGAAAAAAGAAAAAAACCTGTTCCTGAACTTTTAATCACCTCTAAAAGTATCCTCCCTAATGGCTTTCAAATTGGAAATTATTTTGTTTTGGAGCCCAGCTGACAATATGACCAGGTCTTTAGCATTTTTTACCTATTATTTTTACCTTTTTCCTTTAGAGAAATATTGATTTTTAGTTTACCTCCCCTTTCTTAGAGAATGCAGGTCAAAAAGTCCCTGCCCTGTTTTTAATTTTGCAGGCCATCACTATCAGCAGAACAACACGGGTCTGTGTTTCTTATGAATGTCTTTATTATACTTTTTCCTGTGCATGGTTATGCTACCACATATTGTATAATAAATTAGTAAACAATAATTAACTTGAAAGAATAAATCCACCAGAGATTAAAATTTATAATAGAGAATTAATCAAGAATCTAAATAGCTTACAAATATTCTTCTAAATATATTAATTATTTTGTTGACAAGTTTGCATATTTAGGCAAAAATTAAGGGAAAAGTTTGATATACTTATAGCATTTATATTAATTTTAAAAGGCATGTGTAGTAGGTCAAACTTCCAAGGCTTTGTATGTATCCATTTTATAAGCCTAAATACCTAAAAGTGTGGGTATATGTGAAAGTTTATCTGCACAGAAAAGTCTCTGTGGACATATGTATAGTGACTGGCATAAATATGACAGTCATAGAAGGTGCAGATATAATATAAATACTGACTTTGAAATTTTGCCTGTCCCCTCCTTAATCTGCTCCCACTTCTGTGTGATGCTTAGCCAGATCCTGATTTGTAGGCTTTGGGGAAGAATTTGGGTGAAGGTAGAATATCCTATTCTAGTTGAAGAGGTATCTGTGTAGGAGAGTACTACTGTGAGGAAAATTGTATCTCATGAAAAACACACAGGTACCAGGACAGTGAGAGAAGAGATTAATTTCAAATGTGAACTAATTGCTGTTATGCATGTTATCATAGTTCTGATGGTACAACGTAAAGCATCATTGGATGTTGGATTAGATATACTGTCAAGTGCAGTCTTTTGACCTTCAAGTTAGAAATGGCTTTTGGACCTGAGTGAAAATCTGTAAAAATATCCCTATCCACTAACCTAAAAGGTGCAGTGTCAGCTCTAGAGTTGAAGTTGGCAAATCCTTATAACAATAAAAGTCTCACTTATTTTAATTTGTGCTAATGTGAAAAAATGCAGAATAAGGGTATCAGGAGCTTGTAGCCTGCCACATGCATCACAAACGCTGCAGACATCTAAATTGCAGCTGCCCCTGTGTATGTAGTCCCTATTGGTGACTAGCTATTTACAAACTCAGCAGAATTTGAGTATAGCACTCTATATTAGATGAGATTTTGCAAGAACAGAGGAAAATCTCTGCTGAACCTGGGACAGCAGTTACAGTTTGAAGGGTCTTTGTTAAATAAAAAATTCCATTTGCACCATTTTAAAGCATTGATGATTTCAGCACAAGGTGGCTCAAGGTAAAAACAACTATTCCTTAAAAAAATCCAGCTTAAAATACAGAAGAATGTCACAAACATGAATAAGAATACTCTTCATTTCCTTTTGAGATATGCAGTTCAATTTCTAGCAATGGAATTATGGAAAATTATGGAAAATGTTAGGATAATCTTAAAATATCTCTGCTGAAGTCTCAGGATTCTTTCTATGCTCCTATAAATAGCTTTTCCATCAAGAAAAATAACAATGAAATAGCAATGCCTTTGTGACTTTTTCAAGGACTATGAAACAAAGTTTATACTGAATGCCTTCTAGAAAAATATTCATTTATTTTCCATATGAATAATTTAGCAGTGAATTCAAAAGAAATATTCTTTTATTTCTAGAACTTTGATACCTCATTAAGAAGTCTGTAATAGTTACATCAGTATTGGGAATGAAAGATGACTGAAGGTCTGCAGATAAAAGAAGAATGGTAATACAGTGAGACTTCAGTGTGAACGAAGACATTATAGATCATACACACTGTAGGTTTTTTTTCTTTGTATTTTATACAGCTAAAAATAAATCTAATTATTAACAGTTGAGAAATTAAAGGCCTGTAATTCTTGTGAAAAAACTTATCAGTAATATCTTGATCTGTGTTATGCCACCTTTCCAAAACAACCTAAAATATTGAAGTGCTTCCATAAGGAGAACAGTAATATTTAAGATTTTCAGTAACAGCTGAACTGCTGAATTTCCAAGGTAGGACCTAAGAATATCTTTATTCAGTATCCATATTTCATGCAATTCATGCTGTATATCCTGTGCTATGATAGTGATAATGGACAGGTTTGTTGTTTCTTTAAGAAAACACTAATTATTATTGCTTAAACATTTTCTAGATAATCATCCTGGAAACACAATATGTCATTGATTTGTAATAAAGGCTACCACATGCATATCACTCCATAGGAAGAGTCACCTTAGCTTTCCTTCTTCACTTCTCACAGTTTGTATTCACAAGCCTCCTGGCAGACTAATTGCATTCATCTGGAGATCTGCTATTCCTCCCTGCCTGTATGTCTCCTCCTGAACCTCTTTTTCAACAATATTTCTGCTCTGGGCAGAGCTCACCTGCAGTTCTGCAGCAGATGAAATGCCATTCCACCTCCTCAGAGAAAGAGATAATTATTGTCTCTGTTAGTTATTTTTCCTAGGGAAGCACTTTTTTTCTGATAGCAGATTTTTCCCCCCTGTGGTACTCCAAGCTTTCTTTTAAATAAAACATAGTCATTTCCAATGCATTTCACTTTTCCAGATTACTTAAAATGCAGATGGCTAACCAATTGGAAATATTCCCTGGCCCAGCTCATAAGCAGAGTTTGGATGTTGTGTTTATATCTATCCCCATACCTTAAGCATTACGTAAACTAATGCAAAAAGACACAGTCATAAAGAAAACAGCAAAAGTTAAGGTAGAGACAGGCTCAAAAGAACTGGAGGAGTCTTTTATCAAAGATCAAGACAAAAGCAAGTAAGATCTTTACAAATGAATAATAGTTGAGTGTCTCCTATACTGTCTTTTTCTTCTCATGGTGATGAATCTTCTTCTGTGTACACCTGAATCCACTGCCAAATTGTTGTATGTCTGAAGCCACGTTGTCAGCTATGACTAATAGTTCTTGCTGTATGGCTGTTGCTGACCTAAAGGTTTTCTGCCAGTGATTTCACCCTATTCACATGATTGGTGTGTCCTAAAAAGTGTATCTGAATGCTGTAGTAAGTTGCTGCATGCAATTCAGCTGCTTATATAATCAGTCCTGTTCTTAACATGGGTATTTCAGGAAATGTTACATCAGATGTATATGAGGGATACGTACAGGGATGTACATCTTTAACAAACACAAACAAATCTATATCCAGCCAAACATGTGAATGGAAACACAATCAGTTTATTGTGGATTTTCTTAAACTAGAGATATATTCAATTCAGTAGGAGATTTATTTGCTACTAAGAATGATGTATGTGATGTTGTGGATGATATACCTGACTTAGTCCAACACCTGACAAAACCAATTCAGTAGGTGACACAAGGTATCATTTTTGCAGAATTATATCCGATGTTATGAGGTTATGAATTTGACACAAAGTAGGTCTTTTTCTTTGGTGAGTAACACTTTATTTTTCTCCTGAAGTATTTGACTATAAACAGTATAGGATATACAATTCTTTCACATTAAATGCTAATAAATGACGTCTGTTATACTCTGCAACATTTATCCAGACTTTTGAATGCTGAAATGAACAATGGAAAGTGACAGAAGCATTGCTTTTAAAGGGTGCTTTTGGCACAATATGTGAAAGATGGACAACAGATTAGCTAAAAGAGAAATGTCGAATATCTGATCTGTCAGCAAACAAAACCAAAACCCTTTCTGAAGCTTTTCAATGGGCTTTCAGTAAAAGTATGAAAAAATATCAACTCTACCTCTGAACATACAGTTTGGAATTTCCTGTTATGAGACGAAAAAGTAATCTGTAGAGATCAGTGAACTTTTTAATTTTTGGTATTGTGAAGCAATCCTGGACCTGTGCACGCATGTATACTGAACTACTGGTATACTATCTTGCCAAAAGACATGATCCCATTCAAGCTTTTCAACTTCACAACAACCCACCAAAAGAAAAAAAAAAAAAAAAAAAAAAAAAAAAAAAAAAAAAAAAACACAAAAAACAAAAAAACCAAAAAAAAAAAAAAAAAAAAAAAAAAAAAAAAAAAAACAAACCAAAACAAAACCACCAAAAACCAAAAACCCAACCAAAAAAGAGCAGGGGAAAAAATCCTTTCTCCAATTTGCATTACAGTTTTGACATTGCTATCATCAGCAAGAAAAAAGTATTACCAGAAATGAAAGCTCAAGATATCACCTGGCATTTGTAAAGACCTTGCATCTATTACACATTCATTGCTGGCCATGCATAGAGAAATGCATAGAGCCTGGCTAAAATAGCTTATGTTTTAAAAAAGATAAGCAATACATGAAGGTCAGGGTAAAAGTAGATCATACACAAATCACAACTTACATTAAAAAAAGAATAGAGAATATTGCTTACAGAAGCGCACTTCAGCTAATAGCTTTGTTCATTCAATGCATGCTTTGCCAAGTCCAGTGCACAGAATTACCAAACTCCAGAATTACAGATAGCATATTCTACTCAAGGGGCAAACATTTTTCACTAACAATTGTTTCCTAAGAATGTAATGCAGAAATGAACAGATTTTATTTGTTCCAAGGAAGGTAATTTATTTTTTCAATGAACCCAAAGCATCCTGTTTGGTGCTTAGGGCAGTTCTGGAATGATTAGGTCAAGTTCCAGCTGCACAAGGAGTACTTCAAGACCACCAGACATCAGTGTTGCTGTTTCTTGAATTTTATAATACCACTAGAGCAAAAGTAAATAGTAAATTAGGCCTGATACTGTAACATTTCTACATATCAATAGTAAAAAATGAAGGGATATTAAGCCTAAATTCTAAGCTTTCAAGCTGCATTGAAAGTAGGCATGGATTGTTCCCCCCCTTCCCTGCCAACTTGCCACACAAGGCAAAATTATTGCACCTTGGAGGCAACAAAAATATCTTTGATTTTTCACTTGCTAAGAGAAACTAATTCAACCTATGAGTGCAAATATCTGTAGCTTTTGGAGATCTAGTTTTCATGAGGACTCCTACCTTACATATCTACTGGTTTGAAGTGACAGCTAGGTTAGAAATGCATAGGCAATTAATTCGCATCAGTAGCAAAACATTTGTTGTTATGTTATAAAATTTGGGGAGTAGCAAGGATGGTAGTTGATGATTTTAAAGTGCCCTTCACAGTCTGGTGACTTTTCATGTAACTTAGGCTGTTTTTGGGCCATTTGATCATGGTCACACCCTTAATGCTGGTGGTATCCTGAGGAGCAAAACCAGAGTAAGACAGGTTTTTGAGAATGTGGATGCCTGCATTGAGATCATTCTAAAGTCTTGTGCATGTGTCTTTAATTCTGAACACCAGGAGAAACACTGGACATTAAAAAAAAAAAAGCGAAGTAGTAGCCTTGTTTTTAAAGACTAAAAATCATGGCTTAGACTGCTGAATGGAGTTTCAGGTTTAAACAGCAAAGATATTGAAAAAGCCGTGCAAGAAAATCCCTTGAGTAAAGTCACTATCATGAAAATATAGCAAAATCCACTGTGAAATCCATGCATTTCGAATCTAAAGATAGTATAGGGAAAGGAAGTTCAATTTTTTCATGATGTATCACAAACCATGCTTCATACTTCCTTCTGTAAAGGAACTCTATGTACACTAGTGGACTTTTAGGATTAAAGCCTTATCCTTATGAAGTGAAAATAAACATATAGATATATAATAAATTTTTTGCATTCAAAATGACAAATTTTATTAGAATGACATGTGAAACTGCTAACTATCTATACTATTTCTCAACAGACATAGTCAAAATAACTATGAAAGTCAACAGATGAAGAAGGGCTTAAAGTGTGTGTTGCTATGCCTGTCTTCTATTTTGCCCCTGCTAAGCAAATTTTTATGTTCAGACTCATTTTCATTCAGCTCAAGGACTTTCTGGTTTGCAGGAAATTCTACATAAATCTAGATCTTCTGCCTCCTGTGAGGCTTGGCTCTCTTAGCTGTTTCTTTCAACAGTCTGTTCAAAATGTATTCAGTATATAATGTAGAGAAACAACTTCAAAACAGTGTTTTCTCTAAAAGTGTGCTCAAAATACTAAAACAATCACCAAAACTCCATCAGGATTATGGTGAAAGCAACTGGAACCAAATTCTAAGTAATTAGAAAGAACACTTGAAAAGAAGTCTAGTATCCCCATTTTGCCTACAACCTTATCAATCTCCTTGCACTTCAAAACACTGCAAATATCAAAAATCCCCTACCTCCACTCAATTTATTCTCCCATGAGAAGTGACCCATATTTTTATCTATGAGCTCTGACTGACCTCAAGTAGTAAATGACCCCACCTGGCTTTCGACTTATAATTAGGGCAATTACACTCTGCTTCTCTGGGCTTGTTGCCAGTGCAGTCCATTTGATTTTTCCCTAAAGATACAGAAAGCTCTATGACTGGAAAAAGGCTGCAGACATGAGCAAAGAGAAATACAAGACAAGAGATTCCAATATGATATACTCTGTTACATGGTTTACTCACTGATTTCACTCAGGAGTATTCTTTTCTGTAAGTACAGACTAATTTGATCTTAACTATATCTGAATTTTACAGAAGCCTTCCATGTATATCAGGAGATTTCAGTCCAATCTGTTATCATCACAAGTGCAACCTGAAGGATATTTTTCTGTCTTATTGCATCTGTTACTCAGTCTGCTTCTCACCTGACACATACTAGACCATTATTATTTTTCCAGTATCTGAAACTAACACTCTATTCCTGTACTACAAAATCTTTCTTTACTTTCTTTTCCAAACCCTGAGAGGAAAGTCACTGCTACCGTACTTTGATTACTGCGTCACTTTCCCTACAGAACTTCAAATGAAAGACTCAAGCTATTTCAAAAAGAAAATCACACCCCCACGGGAAGCCATAAAATAAGTCGCATGAGGTTTATTGTAATATATTGTATGAGAGCTGAGTTTAGCCTAGAGACACGCTTGAAAGGCTGCATATTTTAATGCATCTAGATCTGAGAAAAATATGCTCCTATGTGTATGTAATAAGGTACAAACTTTGATAAAAACTAAAAGATGGTTCTGAAAATCTTATGTTGAATTCTACCATCAGCAGTTTATTGCCAGCTGTAATGCAGTTTATAAGCAGTGAAAATGAATCTAACAATTCATATAATTATCATCAATCCATATTTGTATGATGTAAGTTAAATTTGAGTTTCTAGAAAACTGCCTGTTAGATGTAGAATTTTCCTTTATGGACTATGAAGGCTATTTTATTTCCTCAGCTCAGCTATTACTTTTAGAAACATTTGCCTCTAACAGTTAAGAAGCTCAATATCATATTCTTTTTATCAGGTGAATGTAATCTAGAAATAAGATTACATGCAGGTTGTGCCTAAACAAAGTGAACAAGTTCTTGTCTTGCTATTATATCCTGAACATAATTCATTATATACTTTAATGGAGGAAAACTTACATAACATGTCTTATTAGGAGAAACATGATTTGAATGGGTTTTGGGTTTTTTTCCTGATGTTTATGTAGGGATAATATAAGGTTAAGATTGAGAATAGTAATACTTGTTAGCATTTCATAGAAGTGGAAGAGCATGGTGAGCATACTCCAAAGTTTTTACTGTGCACGTAGTTACAGGAGTTCCATATTGAGACACCGTGACACAACTTTATCAATCAAACACTTGTTTATTATAGTTCTAGTCCACACCTCTGCTGCTGTCAAAGGTAATGGTAACTCCACAGTTTGAGTTCATCAGTCATTAACAGCCAATTACAATAAATGTTAATGATAAAATAACCATAGAGGCTGAGTCACGGCCTTGGTGCTGGGTCATTGTTCAGAACATACATCTGTATAGGATCCTTCTGTATAGGACAAATTAATACTGTGTCCTGAAGCTGAAGTTTGAATGTGACAGAGGTATTGTCACAAAGTGCTTTAGTAATATTGAAACTGTCCAATTTGTACATTTTTTAGATTAAAAATAGTTCTTAGGTTTCATTTTTAAACTATTTTATGTAATAACATTCTTTACTTGCTGAAGTAAAGCACATTTTGTGACAGCCAATCTGAGAGTTCCCTGTGGTTTTCTTTTTTTTTTCTTTTCAGTTTGATGGCAGTGAAGTAGCTTATTAAACCAAAATGCACTAGTTTTTCTTTCTTTAGATTTTTATTTTATAAGAATTTCCACATAAAGAATTACCATTTTTATTCCTTCTTAGAAATGACAAAAATCTCTTTAAGATAAAATTAAATAATATTAAAACCAAAAGATAAAAAAAAAAAAGACTTCTCCCTATCTATTGTCATCTAATTAAAAAGAAAATAAATAAAACCTATCAAAATCTTATTGAGCTATGGCTTTATAGCAGACTCTGTATCTTTGCAAGTCTTTAACTCACTACAAATATTTAACAGCCATTCAGATATATTTCTCTGCACCAAGAGCATCTGACCCTATTGTGTTCTGCTGGTTGTTTCTTGGAGTGTTACACTTTAGAGCTGTGTATCTTGCATGTCTTTTTAGTTTTTATTATTTGCCTCGAGGCAAACTGGTTTTGTAGAGTCATAAAGTTCTGTTTTGCTTCATATTCAGACTTCATCTCTATTCAGGGCTAAGTAGCATCCTGGTCCAACGTATTTGAAACGTTTCAAGGGAAAGAAAATCCCATTCTCAGTGTGAACTGAGGACCTGGGAGGGCAGCCTAGATTTAGCATTAAGTGTACTTCTGTTTGCTGTGTGAAGCCCGAGATGATGCAATCCTATAGGTTTTGGGTTTTTTTTAAAGTCATTGTTCTCGGTACTGCAGTATCCACTCTTGCACAGAGGACTGGCACCTTAGCAAACTACCCCATTCTACACAGAGAGTGAGATTGCAAGTTTCTGGTCAGCTCACAAGGATACTCATCTTCACTATAGTGTGTAAATGCCAACTAAGTTGCTGCTGAGAGCATTGTCTCATCCCAGGTGCATTGATAGTTTCTGGCTGCAGTGCCCCTTGGGAAGAAAGGCAGGTGTGGGAGATAAGAGATGGCCACACTGCATCATGCCATTAGCTTTTTGCAAAAATATGCAAAACTGATGTGATTCATGTGCTTTCTGAAAACTTTAGCTGTGCTTTTTTTCAAGTTCCTTGGGAGAAATACTTGCCTTCTGAGAAAAGGCAACAAAACACATAAATCTGCAGAGTATTAACCATCTAACCAGTTTTTATTTTATCTGTAAAAAGCTCTTCACCATATTCAGACATCCTCCAAACTTTACAAGGTCTGTGAAATTATACATATAGAAGAATCACCTAATTGAAATAGTCAGAAGTGGCAGGTATTTGTATTCTGTCTTGTGGAATGATCAGCCAATCTACACAGTAATTGAATGTTGCAGTCACTGAAAACAACGCAAACACCAGAACAGACGCATAAAATAAAAAAGCCTTAATTATTCCCATTTTACATGAAAAGTCCATTCAGAAAATGAGAGGTTTGCAGTAGAAATTCAAATTACACTCTAGAAAGATTGATAAGAGGTACAGAAATCACATGGTGTCATTTTGTCATCACTATTAGAGTATAAGATCTTTACTGGTATGAGGTAGGAGAAATAAGAAATTATGTCAGTTAGAGTTAGAGTTAAGGAGAGACTGCCAGCTAGAAGGAATTTAAATCTACTAGACAAGTTACTTCAAACGGTTACTATTAAAGGCAAATCTCAACTCTAGGGTAAGTTATCAAGACAACTGACTTTGTCCTCTTTGGTCTCTGGTCGCCTGCCACACTGACATTACTCAAAATAACCAGAAGTCATATTTACTAGGAGGAATAGGGTATTCTTGCCTTTATTTGGAAACCTCTACAAAAAACAATGACTTTCTGTAAAGAACGCTTTATATTCCTGCAAGAAGTATGGGTGGCATCACTTTTGCAATTTTTTTTCATAATGTAAGAGGACAGTGACTTATGGCTACATTGTCTGTGTGATAGCACTGTGCAAACTGTGCAGAACAACCAAGGCAGGTGTTAAAATAAATCTTTCCTTCCTGACTTTCATGCAAACTCAACTAATTTCATAGTTTGCATGGCTTTAATGATCATATGTAGTGTGTTCTCTGTGCTGTCTATCCATATTCCCAGGTAAGAACAAAGAAAATTATTTTTCTTCCATAGAGAGGAGAAAAAACACTCTGCCATAGGGATATTATTTGTTGTAGGGTTGAGCAGATTGGTGCTTTGTCTCTTACTTTTCTTTTTACTTTTTCTACTTTGATTAAAGTTCATTTGAAACCTTTATGAAGAAGGCTTAGGCTTAAACTTGGTTAGATTTTTTTTGTTTGGTTGGTTTGTTTTCCTGAGTTCCTTTCCAATCTGTGAAATGTCTGATATAGAGCCCAAATTAATTGTCAAATGCATAAATTATCTTTGTACATCTTGGAAGAAAAATGCATTTTCAGATGCTTGCCCTTGATAGTCAAAGTTCTATTATCACTGAACATTTTTGAAAGAGTTATGCAAATGAATTAGACATTCACAAACACAGAAGTGCAGGTCTATGCAGATCATTTCCTTCTTAACAAAGCCAAATACTAACTTTCATATCTCTTTATAAACAGATTGTTTTTTTCGGCTTTGATTCTCAAGCTGTGACATCTCAGAACAGAGTAATTTATTTTGTGATGGAAGAGTTGTAAATTACTACAAAATAAGAGTGTATCCAGGAAAAGTCTTCAGAAAATGTGTCATAATATGCCTACACCTTGGGTCACAGAGAGGAAAAAAGGAGGGAGGAGAGCAATTTTTTAATATTTGTACATAAAAGTGGTACATTTTTGCATTCATTTGCTTCCGTAGCCATTACTACCAAAGGTTGCAGGCTCGTGTTTCACACCTCTTTGTCAGAGGCAAGTGACTCAAAGACAGTCATTTGTGTTGTGAGAAAGGAGGCAGGAAAGAGACCCTTATGAAGTAATTTCTAGGACTAACAGATGAAACAGATCTCCAAAGTAATATGATGATTGCATTCCCCTTTATGCTGATATACTTTTAACAGACATGTGTCTAGGCTCTGAACAAGGGTTATGTTAATTTATGTTGTCTTTTTATTACTGTAGGCACCCTAAGGCTTTCTGAGCCAAGTCTTCTGTCCTCTTTCCTTTCTTATGTGAAATTTTGATATGCACAATGCAATCAGAAAAATAGTCTTGGTTCATTGCCAAGGCAAGAGTAGAGTTTGTAGTTGGGTCTTAAGCTCATTCCTTTGCATTCCACATTTATCTGGGATACCCTTTTTTCCAATAGATTAATTTCTGTAGAACCTACTATATTTTTTAAAATCCTCCTCACATGGTCTTATGAATCACTGTAGACACTGTCCTCAGTTTTGTCCCTAAATTCCAGTTCATTAAAGAGGTAACATACTCCTGTGGGTGTGTTGCTGCAAGCCTTAATATAGTTGTAGATTTTAATATCGTTTTATATAGTTTTATAGTCTTTTGCATTTAAAAAATAGTTTGTAACCCCTGTACCAAATACTGAGGCTAGATTTTAACCTCTGTGTCACATTTTTGAAGCTTGTTTTTGTGCTAAGGGAGAGATATTATGTTGTATTCAGATAGCTATTAGAACATGTTATAGTCAAAATACGATATTGTTTAGTTGTAGTATAAAGAGAGGGTAAGAGGTATTGGAAAACCTCCAAATAGAAGATGTAATGCGATGAAGATGAGCATGGGTGAGGAAAAGATGGTCCTTAAGACCACTGACTCACTTCCAAAGTGTGTGTCAGGGAGTGGTTTGGGATAGTTTGTAGGATGGACAAATTAAGACATTGGGTATGTTTTCTAGATAGGATAATTAAGTAGAGTCATAAATTTGTAGATCTCTGTATGCCAGGTGCGCACGTGTCATTGATTGCTAAAGCTTTAGCCAAACTTTTAGCAAAAGACCTTTTTTCTGCCTTAATCCTGTTGTGGAAGTTTTCTTCCTTGGATTTACGGCAACAGGTGAAGCTGAGACTGAAGAAAGAAGTCTGATTTTTAGGGTTTCTTTTTAATTCAAAATTCAGTTCACCTTCAGGTCAATCATAATTAGGCTGTATATTTATGTTCTATTAATTTATTAAAGTAACATTTGTATGCAAAGCATGCAAGCACTCAGATCAGTTGCATTTGTTGTGAGACAGTGGGCTTTAGGTTAAAAAAGTAAAGTGTTAGTCAAATCAACATTCATATAACTCTATTTCACATATTTTTCAATTGTTTACTAAAAATCTTGTTAATTGCTGGTAGACTTGGCTAACTGCTCATTACTTGTTTCACACTGCATCAAGGGACAGAGCAGAACACCCTCTGACTGTAGTTAAGAACAGAATTTCACCCCCTGCACCTAAACTTTCGTTTTCACATCTTTTTATATGCTTTATTTCCCTCATATGATCCAGCGGTAAAGTGACCAACTCAGTCTGAAGATTGAAATTGAGTCAAAAGGATTTACATTTGATCTTCACATGCAACTATATATATGCTCTGGATGAGCAGGAATGCTTTCCAATGCAATTAGATTTTCAAGGGGCATTTTTTGATTCAATCCTATACACCATATTCCATTTACCCCATCCTACAAATCTGTTTATCCTGGTGAATTTCCTTTTGCTTGTCTCTGATTTATAAGGTTGACAATTGCTACCAACAGATGTCATTAGTGGATACAGAAATGTGAATCGATACCAAATTTCTCTGAGACTTTGTCTGAAAGTTCTGCTAAAAACAGAAATAGGTAAGAAGTGTACAGAGACAGTTTCTTTTCCTTCAATTGTTTTAGCTTTAATTGAAGAATTTAGATGGTGAGCATGTTTGACTCTCTTATCAGTTAAATTTCAAATACACACCTCCCAGATGCTCTGTGGAAGGTGGCTCTTAATACTCCAGAGATTCTGTTGGGCAGTTCTTTACATTTCTATGATGAAAGAAATCAGATTGAAAATATTTTCTTTCCTGACTTGTCATACAAGATCTTCACTTGTGGATAAAATACTATAATGGATGAAATAGTATAGGAAAACAGTCAATGAGACATTACCAGCATATACTCATGTCTGGTCTTCCATTCCAAGCTGTTATTTCCATGTTGTGGAGACCAGACTGTCTTGCATAGTTAACTCTTTACAGCAGTACCACCTTGATACTGCATGAGGTAATAAGTGCCAGAGGAAAGCCATATAGAGAGGCAACCAGACTGTGACTTCTGCAGTTTTTCATTTTTGTAAAAGTTGGACCACTACATTTTTGCAAGACTGTTTCAAAGCAGATTTCTTTTTCCATTCTTAGAACAGAGCTTTTTTTTTTCCCCCCTATACCGATAACATTTTTTCCTGCACTCATGAAGTAAAACTTTTTCTTTCCTCTTACTTCAGCTCAGAAAGAATCCTTTTTCCTGTCATGAAGAAATGTCCTCTCTTGCTCAACACTTTCATAAAGCAGAATTTATTCACTTGGTGAAAAATGTAAGGGTTACATATTCTAATCATAGACTCATAGAATAGTTTGGGTTGGAATGGACCTTTAAAAGTCATCTAGTCCAACTCCCACCAATGACAAGGGAGATCTTCAATTAGATCAAGTTGCCCAGAGCCCTATCCAATCTGACCTTAAATTTTTTGAGGGATGGGGCATCTACCACCTCTCTGGGCAATCTGAGGTTTCTTTCTTTTTTTGCCACCCTCATTGTAAAAAATCTTCTTCCTTATATCTAAGTATATAAATATAAACACTATAATCTTCAAAATAGTATTGTTTATGGGGTTTGGGCTGACTAACTTTGGTTAAATTTTTGAGAGTAAGTCCATTTCTCAAAAAAACAAAACAAAACCCAAAAAACTACTACAAAAGATGAATCTTTATTCATCAGATCAGTAGGACACATCAACACAATTGCATTTGACTGTTTGCCAGTCATTATTAACTTTTCTTTCCTTTATAAATCCTGAATCTAAAATGTATGTTCTGAATTGAGGTACACAGACCTTCTGCAGAAGAGATACCATACAATGTACCAGTCAAAACCAATCTGTACCAGGGATTTTTTTTTTCTTATGAATTTTTCCTTGCTATCCTAGATCATGTAGTCCAAAAAGTGATATGAAATTTCTTTATCCTGACTATGATTACAAATGCATTTAGTTGTTCTTTGTATGCCTAACATAATGAATGCCCAATACTTCAGTGTTGAACAAATTACAACATTACTGAGCTCATTCATCAACCAGAAAAGGTATATTATATTGATTAAAACAGAGTAGTCAGGTGCTTTTGTGAAAGAAAATAGGAAACCTAAGCTCGAAAGAGAAAATTATTATTCTACAGGTTATGTCAAATAGAAAATTGACCTCAATTCATTATGCTATATAAGTCAAAACACTCATTCCTCAACTTTTGACCTGACCTTACTGTCAAAAATCTTGCATAAATGTTCAGAAGACAATGTGATCACAAATCAGAAGGAAAAACTGCTTGGACAGGAACTGTGCATTGTTCATCATAATTGAGTTCACACTATTGTTATAAAGCTACAAAGTGCACATGTGAGAGCAGAAATAGTAACAATGGAAGTAAAAGAAATCAAAAGCACACAAAAAGATTCTCAACTAATGTAAATTTGTCTATCTCCACTTGAACAACAGAATTCAAGATGATTTACACCATTCGAGGAGCCAATTTCATTATAGGTTTGGTGTCATGGTCACATAAGCTGCCACTAACCCCCTCTAACAAAGCTATAGAGTTGGACTATGGTGGTAGATGCTGCATATTTTTTTGAGCATAATCTCAAGTAAAAGAATGAAATGGTTACAGTTTTCCTTATATTAATCTGAGGTGGTAAAAAGTGGGTAACTATATTCACTAGAATTCCCTGTCTTTGCTACTTTCAGGAAGAATGTAATTTAATGTGGGAAATACTCACTTTTTTGAATGAGATTTTCAAAACCACCATTTACAAAATCTGAATTTGTGACCTTTTAGAAATGGTTTTCAGGGATTCTGAGAGCCTTGCTGAACATTCTGGGATATTTTGAGTCAGGAAAAAAGCCCTGAAATAGGCCCTGGAAAACAGTCACTTCCATGATTGAGACTAAAATGTTGAAGGAAATGGATAAGAACAGTGAAATAGTGATTTCTGGTTAGCAACACAGGCCTATGGGGCTGTTATAGCTAAGTCATTTTTGCAGTTTAAGTATAAGATGTAAAAATAATTAATTTCTATTAAACTCTGTGGGTAATTAACTGCTCCTCAGAAATGCAAAATAAAAATCCATGTTAAAAAAACTTAATTTTGTAGTGTGGTAAAGATGGGGAATATTAACACTTTGATGTACTAAAATGTACGATATAACTCAGGTTTTCTTGGTATCTTATGAAGAAAAATAGCTAAGTTATTTCATCTAGAAAAGCAAATCATTATGTATGCCCACTACTTTTAACCTCTGCTTATTTTATAAGGAAACTACTTTTAATGTACCATAAATAGTAACTTCATTGACATGACAGAATATTACAGCACCACAGAAATCATGTTTCTCAGTGCCAATGATCTGAAAAGTAGGAACAAAATTCTTTTTTCGTCCATTGACACAAATGCTTAACAATTATAATATATTTAGTGGGATTACTCCTAAGGTTTACATGTGTAACTGAGGTAAGAATCAGACTCGAAGAAGTGAATAGGAAGAAGTAGAGCTTAATATGATGGACCATATAGGAGATATATGGAGGGCCATATAAAGGAGCCTTTTATCCCCCTACCAAGGAGCACCCCATAAGCTGCTGGTATATAAGTTGTGATGATTTCTGTATTTTTGTGCTTATCTAAGCAGGTCAATAATAACCTATATAAGAGTCCCAATAAAGAAACATACACAGTTAAAAATTCCAACACATCTATGACAGGTTATACTGTCTCTCTAGTATGTCAATAATGCAGGCAGTGAATGGCTAAGGTCTGCAAGTTACAGAAAACCCCACTCAGCTGTAAATCCACAGGTTATAATAGCTCCAACAGAGTCTTAAGATTTTTTTTATGTCAAAAGTCAGTGTACATAATTGTTCTTTTTCCAATTTTGAAATACCTATTAATAGAACCTGTAACATGTATTAATGACCTTGGAAAGCCTTTATAACACTGTGCCAATGAGCCCAACACTAAGCAGGCAAAATTCATATACAAATATTATTAAAGCATAAGATTTCTCACTAGGGCAGTGTGCTGGTTTAAGGATAAACCAGCAGGAGGAATGAATCCAATTCACAAACAGATTATAAATCAGAATTATAATTTAGTAAAAAAAAAAANGAATCCCTGATGGCCCATTAGCAGACACGACCCCTCAGGCTGGGTGTGGAGGTGCTGATAGCTCTCTGGAGGGGTGTTATCACACCGAGTCACTGATGTGAAGACAGGAAACCTTTCTTATCTCACAGAAGTTCCCAAACACCCACTCTGTAGCCTGAGGAGTCGGGTGTGCCCCAGGCAGAGCTGCAAATGATCCATTGTTAGCAGTTCATGAAGGGGCCAGGTGGAACTCTTTTTCATGGGGCAGGCAGTCTCTTTCCTGGTTCCATGGTTGAAAAAAGAGAGGAGGTAATCCCTCTGAGGCACAGGGTTGGTAGATGAAAGAAAAATTCCAAGATTTTAAATCCATAACAGGCAGGGAGTTACATGGATTGTGGTATTACAAGTTGTTCATTTTGTCTGTTGGTGGTGTAGTCATGTTCTTTCTTCCTTATTTTTTTTAAATGTTTTTTAACCGTAAAGGTATTGTGCTAGCCTATGATTCAATGTTCTAGCTCCTCTCATTTTAACCATATACACTTTTTGACCATGTACATAAACACACAGAATAAAATGTCAAGAGCTTCTATTAAAATAGTGTAAGTTTTTTGTTAGTCCTTGAAAATAACATGTCCTCCTACTATTACTTCCAAAATCTATATCAAATTTTCCTTGCTGACTTTTCTGATTTATGAGTCATTTTGAGTATGACAGATACTAAATATGTCTCAATAGTTATGTTTCATCATAAACAAACAGTGTTTATTTATTTTTTAATAAAGGCTGTCACAGAGCAGGAGAAAGGAGGGTTGCCTGTATGGGGCTCCCATATGTTTCACACTGAAAACCTCTGATTGCTCTGTGTCTGAGAGCTGCAGGTGTGTCAGATATGATGGCCTTTAGGCTGAGCCAGAGACAAAAAGGAGCAGAGATTCAGAGAATTGTGTAGCCTGCGGCTGGTCCTCAGAGCAGGAGACCCCCTTGGGGTTTTGAATTATAAAGGAAGGACTGGCTTTTCATGATATACTGTTACATTGCCTTCTAAAAATGGGTTTGGGTTCTGTTTCTTTCCATAAGTGTGTCCAGATTGATCAAACTCAACAACAATAGCAAAACTCATTACTACTCTGTGATATCTGTGCAGAGCTAGCAACACACCAGGATCACAAGCTGAAGAGAGTGTATGTGTAAGCAATGTCTATCTAAAACCTGAATGCCTCAGCAGTTCTTTGGCAGCCAATTCCATCCCTGCACAAGTTGCCCAATCCTCAGGGGTAATTCCCAACACCTGTAGTTCACTTCCTGGGCAGAGCAGAGGTCACTATTAAACACCTGAGACAGCTAGCTCTACGCAGAACTTTCACAAACTTTTGCAATTTTAGCCCCAAAATCTAACTCCAAGAAAAAATAACCTGTGGGAAGAGAGCCACCAACAGCATCCAGCAGTGAGGTGAATCCTGCAAATAAAAGGATTCTTTTGAACACTGCATCCTGGTTTGTTGACTCTTATCAGGGTTGCAGGTGAGAGGTGCTAAGCAGTAAGACATGTAAGAAGTTGTTAAGATTAACTAAAAGTGTATGTGAAATTGTGAATCTTTGTCTCCAGGCAGTGCCTCAAATAACAAGTCTAGCCACATTTCTCATTTCTCTTTTTGTATTGAAAGTAAAGTAATAGGAACAAAACATACGAGGTTGGAAAAAATGTGCTTCCCTTGGAAGGAACAAGGCCAAACAGCAGAACCAGCACACCAAGGTAATATTTAGGGAACTTGAAGAGCTGGAGAACATCTCTTGCCATGCTGAAAAAGGCCAGGCCAGCAGGTGCTAAATCTAACAAAGCAATTCTCTATGGCATACAGAAACCAACACCATCTGAGGAAATAATAAAATAATACATAATAATAATAAATTAAGCAATTAATTAAAAAAATAATAGTAGTTGACAAAAAATGGATTGCTCAGAGACTTCCAACAGGCCTAGGCAAAACCCAAGGTGTTACCATAAGATATTGGCTTGGTAAAGTAAAAGTGTATTTTCTACTGCTGAAGCTGAACAAGTTTATCTTAAAAATTACTAGCTTGGGCTTCATTATTCAGAAAAGAAAAGGAAAAAGTAATTCAGATGCTAGTCTGTGAGTCCCTTACAGCTAATTCAGAGACACAAGTCACCATTTTTCCCCATACCTTAATACAGTGTCTTGTATTTGGTCAGACCTAAGGCCATCTAGCTAGGTATCCTATTTCAAACAAGGGCAAAATTGGTTGCAAGCGTAAGAAATGGCAAATGAACACCCTTCAGCTGTTATCTGCTCAGAGACTCTGTAAGCAGAAATAGGGTTTTTCTGCCTGTGTATTCCTAAATCATACAAATCTTAAACACCTATAACATACTTCAGGTGGCAGCTCTACAACTCAGCTAGACTTTGCATGAAGAAAGTAACAGTGTTTGTTTCAAATGTGGTTTCTCCCACCTTCATGTGGTGCTCTCAAGGTTTTGAATCACTGATGTCTCTACAGTGTCACCATGCCACATATAATCCTATGGATCTTTGTCATAACTCCTCTCAACTGCAGTGACAGGTCCAAGCTGCAGTGTCCCAACATACTAATTCTTCAGACAAGAGCCACAGCATATCTTTTTTTGTCCTGGCTGCACTCTTGTGACCCTTTCCATTTCTCTATACCCTTTTGAAATAGCACAGGTATGCAAAGTAACATTTCAAGATGCAAGCTAACTAGTGGCACATCAATACTTTCTGGTTTTGTGCCTATTATTTTTTGCTGGTATTTCCTTCACTTTTCTGACAACTACAAGCACTGAACTGATGTTTTCAAGGCCGTTGTTATCCAATCAATCATAATCCATGTTAACAGGGTTATGAGAGAGAGCCTCATTCCTGAAGGGTGAGGATACCACCATTTTTTTATGTGAAGGTACAATTATTTTTAGTATGTGTACCACTTTATATTTATTTGCAATTAATTTTACCACATATTTTGTTCCAGTCTCATGATGTTCTTCTGCAATTTCTTACAACTGGGCTTCAGCCTTTGTCACTACACTTTGTGCCATTTTCGAGCTTATTTACAAATTTGTTGAGTAACATGGGTTCTCACCCAGGTCCCTTAAGGACTTCATGATTTCTTTCCATAGCAAAAAAATACCAATTTGCTCTTGCACTCAGTTTCTTTTCTTTTATTCACCCATGAATACTTGTCTGTATGAAGATATTTTCCTCTTATGGTCTTTAATATTTTTAACTATTCATATTTTTAACTATCATATCACTTAAAACACTCAAAAACTACTAAAAAGAAAATAAGTTGTATATGATGACTAATACAGACCTTTAACAAAGTTTTAATCCATATTATCACAAGTCGACTGCTGAGAGTCAAACCATGGGGTTTTTTTTCCAAAATGGAAGTGCCTCTTGACTTCATAGAATCATAGAATGTCTTGAATTAGAAGAGACTTTAAAGCTCCCATAGATCCAACTCCCCTCCTGTGGGCAGGGACACCGTCCACTAAAGCAGAGTGCCCAGAGCTTCATCCAACCTGGTCCTAAGACTCCCAGGGATGGGGCATCCACAACTCTGGGAAGCCTGTTGTAGTGCTTCACCATCCTCACAGTAAAGAATTTCTTCTTTAACATCTAATCTAAATCCACCCTCTTCCAGTTTGAAGCAATTTCCCCTTGTCCTGTCACTACATGCTCTTGTAAAAAGTTTCTCTCTTCATCTTTCTCATAATCTTTCTTCAGGTACTGGAAGGCCACAATTAGGTCACCCCAAAGCCTTCTCTTCTCCAGGTTGAACAATCGCAGTTCTCTCAGCCTTTTCTCACAGGAGAGATACTCCATCCCTCAAATTATCTTTGGTGGCCCTCCTGTGGACTTGCTCCAACAGATCCATTTCTTTCCTGTGCTGGGGCCCCAGAGCTGGAT
The DNA here is from genome assembly GCA_013400415.1 of Scytalopus superciliaris. Lineage (NCBI taxonomy): Eukaryota > Metazoa > Chordata > Aves > Passeriformes > Rhinocryptidae > Scytalopus > Scytalopus superciliaris. Next base: position 3,184 of record VXBX01004768.1, on the reverse strand, counting down.
GCAGCACTTCAGGTGGGGACTCACCAGAGCAGAATAGAGGAGCAGAATCTGGTCCTCAACCTGCTGGCCATGCAGCCCAGGATATGATTGGCTTTCTGGGCTGTGAGTTCACATCGCTGGTTCAGACTCTCATCCACCACCAACCCCAACAGGGCCCTTCTGCAATTTTGAGGTGAAAATATACCTCTTTCGTGCTTGGCTACATCTGAAACTAAATTGTTGACATTCTTTCACTGGCTCAATAATTTTGTAAGTAAGATCCTTAGCTTAGTCTAATCAATACCTGTGACACAATATATTTGGCCATATTTGTTTCATTTTCTTGTGCTAGAATTTTCACTGAATATCTATAAAATAAGTTTATTCTGCTTTCAGCTTCATCAGTGTTTAACAAGAGATGAAATTCAGATTTAAATAAATCCAAGCAACTGTAGTTTTGATGTTTGAAGAATCTTTAGATTTAGATAGTTATGATGAAATCATTACCATTTGTTTTAAATAGTCTTTGGAGCTTGCATTTGTGAGTTCAATAAAGAAGTTGTTTAACCTCTAACAGGTGACTGTTAAATATGAACATTTCTGTGATTAAGAAATTTAAATAGTTTTCATATTAATATGAACGGGTAGTATCAAATTATTTTGATGTATTTTACATTCACCACCTTCATGTTTTAATAACAAAGAAATCTGAAAATTGTTTTGTTTTTGAAATATAAAATCATGAAGCAAAACATGCAGTGTTCACAAGTATAGGTCTCAGAGGAGATTTGAGGTGTTAAACACTTAAAAGATTATCTTAAAGGAAGCCTGTTCTTTGCAACAGAAGAAATTAAGGGAATTACATTATGTTATTCAACATATCTTCATGCATACAGCTGACTGTGCCATCAGCAATGACAACTTGTGGAAAGGGTGGTGAGCAGAAATGCTGATGGATATAGTAAGGACTGAAACATCTGACATATCTGTTGTGTAGGAGTATCTGGTTTTGGTGTCAATATTTTATTAATGAATCTGAATTACTTAATTGCTCAGCAATGAAAGAATAAGACTCCAAGTGTGGCAATACAGTGGTGTGTCTGACTACATACCACTTATGTACCTATTACCTACAGATTATCATCTATGTACCAAAACCAGAGGAAGTGACTTTCTTTTGCATAGACAGAACTCCAGAATCACATTCAATTAATGACTTTGGTGACTGGTAAAGATAAAGCAACACAGATGTGTTGTATCTGTGGGATATGGACACAGATATGGATATCAGAATGAACACTCACATGATGAATATATTTAATAGTATGTGGTACATAGAGTGGGTCATATTCCTTAGACCTATAAGGTATGCAAAAATACTTTGTTGCATGCAAAACTAGATAACTCTAAAAGCAGTATTCACTGGTACAACATTCTTTTCTTCCTCAGCCAGAAGAGCCCAAAGCAGTTTTTGATCTCTGACTGTCATATGGAAGTATAGCTCTTATGATCTGAGGTTTCAAAGGAAAACAACATGCCCTACTTGAGCAAAAAGGAACAGGCGATGTTTTAAGATTCCTCATATGTGGTGTCCCCATATCAGTATGATTTGGATGCAGTGAGGGTGCAGTGGTAGCCCAGAAATATGACATCCCTTGTATGATGGGACATGGAGAGCCTGTAGAGGACATATGGGGGAAGAGGTAAAATCTGTACCAGCTAACCCTTCTTGTAAATTTGCAGCTTTCCTGGTCATGTTACCAGTGAGACAAGCCACAGTAGTTCCTCCAGACCTTTCTCCTCTGCAAAAAACAGACATGTCTTCATTAACATCTGTGTGTACATTCCACAGCCTAAAGAGTGAGTCACAAATAATTCATGTTGTCTTGTTGTATAGAAGTAAAGGGCATCACTGATAAAGAAAAATGTGTACAAAATCTAATAGGTAACAATGTCATGTGGTCAGTAGGAAGAAATAAAAAAAGGCAAGCTACCCCATTACATATAATTTGTGAACAGCAAAATAACTAATTTGGTTGATTTAATTTCAGTTAATTTGCTCATAATTTAGGAGACTTTCTAACAATCCAAAGTATTGTGAGGATAACAATTTGGATCACAGCATAGATTAATTAGTACTAGTATAAGCTGTATGCTGTGCGTCTTTCTCCTACTTGCAAGGATGACAAACTTTCAATTAGCTTTTGACAGCTGGTTTTCCAGCTCTTAATGAATTTAGTGGACGTTTGTCACCCAAATGGATCTATCACCTATTTACATTGCTCACATTCTCAAAACCAGAGTTATTTTCTGAACACATGGTTGCTAGGTTGTGTTTGTTTGTTTTTATTCTGTAACCCTTAAATACATCACTGATTACAGAATTTAAAGACAGCTAGAGGTTGTCACTGTAGTTGCCAGCTGGGTAGGAGATGTTTTGAAATTAATTTGTTATTTTCAAGAAGAAGAAATAATTATTTTCAGTTGCTGTCACTTTGATAAAGATTCATGTAGCCAGTAATAATAAAGGCAGTCCTTAGCACTGAAGAAAAACCAATGTAGACTCACTAATGGGGCAGGTGTACAAAAAAATACACTCAAGAGTAAAGAACAACCTCCTAAGAGCTCCTAAGAGGTCCATGGCCTGGAGAGAAGTAAAAGTACAGCAAACTTATTAGTCAGCAATGACAAGAGGTTAGCAAAAATAAAAAAAATCTATAAAAATGCTTTATTGATAACAAAACCAGGGGTATTATTCTTGAAATGAATGCTCTGGTTTAAAATAGCTCCAATATGTATCTGAGTCAAAATGGAGGGCAAACAGAAGAAAACAACGGTTCCTAGTTGTATTTAGGATCTCCTGATCTTTGACTAATTGGTTGGTATTTCTCAAATAAGAGTGGATATTTTTTGCATACTGTACGTAAAGCAGTATTTTTAATACCTGAGTGATTGAACACTATGTGTTCAGTGATTCACCTGAAGTTTGCTTCTGCCAATATATTAACATATATATCTACTGAGTATTTTCCTTTATTTTTGTAAGATAATTCTGATGTTTGTAGTCTTTATTACATACACATACAATATCACCATCATGGCTGGGTTTCGTGAAGGAAGATTTGGGAAGGGCTCTACCCACGCTTGCTACAAGCGTGCTGATGGCTAAAAAGGTCACTGCAAGATAGGCAAGTTTGGTTGCAAA
>VXBX01004761.1:9368-30026 GCA_013400415.1 Scytalopus superciliaris | reverse complement strand
ACTGTTAGAAACTGTTAACTGCTGCCTCAAGTGTAAGAAACTGTACAGCTATATAAAACCTACAAATATATGAAAATCCCAAGGCATCACACCAACAACATCAGTGTTTCAAAAGAGGCGAATAGTGTCTTGGGCTGCATTAGTAGGGGTTTTGCCAGGAGGTCAGATGTTGATCCTTCTTCCCTTCTACTCTGCATTGGTGAGCCATTCCTGGAGTGCTGTATCCAGTTCTGGGCTCCACAGTGTGAGAGGGACATGGATGTGCTAGAGATTCCATGTACAGTCTCTACTTTCTTTATGCTTATCACTGTGTGTATTTAAACTAAAAGATCCTTTTTGTTAAATAAATACAAAAATACTTAAATTGTGTTTTCCCTACTTCCAAATCAATAACTAACCACAGGTGCTACTATGAGCTGCAAGTTGTTCTCTTCTTTAAAACAAGTACTTAAAAAACAAAACTGGAAGAACTTTTTTATACCTTTGGCTCCTGCTACTTAATTCCAGCATTGTTAGTCTGACTGCATCAGACTGACTAGAGGTTTTTGAATACTTTGGTTTGCTGCTGATATTTGCTAGGAAGAGAAGAGTAAGACAGTAATTACTTACTTGAGTGACTGAGCTCAGCTAGGGAGATGCAGAAGAACGGCTTCTTTAAAGAAATCATGTAACAGCTGCCATCTTCATTTTTTTCTGCAAGGGATACAGAGGAATAGTATCGCACCAGTTAAAATTATGTGCTGCTGCCCTGTACATTGCAGATAGATGAGTTGAACAGATCAGGATGGTTAATCTTTGACTTGAGTAGGAGGGCTGGAGAAAGAATGAGAGGCTAAAAGGCTTTCCTCTCTCCCAGCCATTACTTCATCTATAGCAGGAGTTACAGATATCTTCAAATCCACCTTTATTCTTCCCGTAGCCTAGCAACTTACAGACACATTAGCTAGCCCACATCAAATAGCTGTGGCCTTTGTGGAGTTGCAACATTCCATGCAGAAGAGAAATTGTCACACTCATATGTGGTGTGCAAACACATATGGTCCATTGCTCAGAGCAGTTACAGGTCTTACCATTGTTACTTATTCCAGTGCAATTTGTATGTATAGCACTAAACATAGTCAGATTTCTTTACAGGCCATATAGTGTTGTGGCCGTTCTCATCAAAGAACAGGGTATCTGAAAGTCAGATGTTAATATTTACAACATCTGAATTACTATAATGCAGGAAATGGATTGTTACTTTTACCATTTCCTCCAACTCTACATTGTTCATTAACAGATACTACAGAAAAGTGTGAAAAATCCGATACGTTCTATTTGCACCTTTTCAGCATCCTGTAAAGAAAAGTTAATATCATTGTCTTTCTACTGATTTTAACAGTGTATAGCATTTTGCATGTATTTTTAATTTGTTGATGTCTTTGCTATTTTATAATCTCAGTTTTTAGGCTACCCTGTTGTTTTGTTGGGTTTTTTTCCAAACCTACTTTAACATGTAACCTGTATTTAAAACCCTTTTTTAAAATATTTGCTAGTGACTTGCTTGGGGTGTTGTTGTAAACAGTAATACCAGTAGATGCTTTTTATTTTAACTGTGGGTTGAATTTGGCTGTTGTCTTAATTTTCTCCTGTGAAGTACAATATGTAGCACACTACAGGGAAGAAGGTAGTATTTAAAAGAGTTTTGTTCCAGAGGATTTGTGCCATCCAGTTGGCTGAATTAGCTTGAGGCAGTGCATATGAAGGTAAAGTGATAGTGCGTAATGGCTCCATGTGTTCCAAAATGCCATGCTGGGTGGTAGTTTCTGCAGCATGTTTGACCATTTGCATTCAAGGAAACAATTTCTCACTTGAAAGAAAAGAGAAGAATGATTTTCCTAGTTGGAAGATGCCAGTCCTTGGGTGTGCTCTTTCTGAGAACATGAAGACAACCTGTTCCCAAGTTTTTCTACTCAAATTCACACCTTTTTTGTGCAGGAAGCTGTTGCTATAAATTCCATCCTTTCAACGTAGGAATGCAGTGATATGAACAAGTTCTATTTTGACTAACCTTGCCATAATTCAGCCTTTATTCCTTGCTTTCCTGAAAGCTTATTGTGCTCGTTTTTTTGGAGGTTACATGTCTGACTATTAAATTAGCTGATTGTTTTTTGATAGATTCATGGTGTAATGTGCATTGCTGAGGAACAATGCAAAACTGCTGAGGAGCATATCAGCATTTCAGTGTCTTGTAACAGAAAAAATTCTCTAATTAATTGACAATGCACTGCTGGAGTAAGGGTTTTATAGCTTTGCGCTCAATTCTGAAAGATTGGTACAGAGGCTAAACAGGATTGCAGGTGGTCATTAATATCATACTGATTTTTTCCCTCACCTCCCAGGGATGCTGTAGTTTTTTTATTTGTATAAATTTCTTGCTTTCTCTTCTGTTTTCTCTCCATTCTTCTCTCTAAGCATGTTACTGCTTTTCTAGGACAACTAAAAGACACTGTACTTTATACGATGGGCAGCGTTCCAGTCTTTCAGGAGTATGTCATATTCCGATGGCAGAGCCATTCTGCACCAAAACCAGAGAGGTTAGTGAATTTTGTGATAGTATTTAGAAATATGTTACTTTTATGACACATATTTGTGATACAGCAGTCTAATTATGCATTCACAGAATACAGATGCAACATTCATTGTCCTGTCTCTCAGTTGCATCATGGTATTAAGGACAAATGTAACACTTGGAAGGCATGGGAAGTAGAAGGTCTTGTGTCTGTCTTTCTAAGGGAAGTATGCAGATGTCATTTTGCAACCTAGATCTCCCCAGAGTCTTAATAACAGGACAAAAGTTCTTTATTTATCAGGTAACGAGCCAAGAGAGCAACAGAGTGAACAAAGCGGTTAGGATTAGGAATTAGTTCCATTTTGTTCTGAGTAGAGCTGCACCTATGTAGAGGCACTCCACATACTTAATACAAATATTTAAATAACTAATACATTAGCATTCTTAGAAATTACAGTATTGCATTTGTCCTCTTGTGCATTGTAGAGGTGGGTGGTGGTGAATCAAGACTTAAGATGTTAAATGTAGAAACAAGCCAAACTGCAGTAGCCTTCTGTTCTTAACTATTGCTCTCAGTTTTGTCACTTCAAGCTTTTTAGGCTGCATAAACACTTAACCTAGGGAATGTGAAACACTTTTCTGCTTTTCAGCACCTTTATAAGCATCTGAGATGAGTGTATCTGTGATTAAATATGTCACCTTAGTGTGTTCTTAGAATTGAGTTAAAAGAAAGGCAAACTGTGTATTTTGTGCTGTTGTTGAATGCTCTGATCAGAAACTGCAAGAAGGTACGTACTTCAGGGGAACAGGAATACTTGTAGAATCAGTCGTATCCATCTAACAGACTTGCTTTCTGCAAGTAAGACAAAGCTGAATTGTGAAGCAGGTGACACAGTCTATACTGAGAGAATGTATAAGCATCTGTACTACTGATCTGTGCTGCTTTTGTTACCAATTCACTTCAGTGTCATTATGGGCTGTTCTTCTTAATTGAACACACTGTGGTTTAGAGGTATCCACAAGCAAGTCCACACGGGGAATCAAAGTGTTTTACATTGAACCAAAGATATTTCAAGTCTCCTGAGGAAACAAACCACCACATATTGAACATGTGAATGTTTGACCTTCTTCCATTGAGCAGCAGATTATAGAAAATACTTCTCTTTTTGCATGCAAAAAAGAGCATAGCCACATGCTCTTACCAAAGTTTAGTTGGCATAGAGTTGCTTTCTAACTGTGAGTATAGTGTCATGTCAAAACAGATACAAAGTGTTTATTAAGAAATGGATTAAAAGCAATGTTATTACTGAAGTGATTGACAGCATTTTACATTTTTACACTGTCTCTCACTTTAAAAAAAATAATGTAAGTACTCGTGCATAAGACATTTTCTGAGGTTTCCAGAAACATATGCCCAGACTAGTTTTCTTTCAGTTGCTAACTAGCTAGAGACATTATTATTTGGGTATTACAGTTTTTGAAAATCCAGCAGAGAAATGCACATTTTCAAGCAGAGAAAAAACATTTAGGTACTTCCCAGTCTCACATGTGATCATAAGCTCATTAGCCTATGCATTCTAATCAGTCTAACAGATGTTTTAAAGAACATGTTGGTTTTGAACTCTATGTGAGGCTGAGAAGGAGTATTTTCACTTCATTTGAAAATAACAGATAAAAGTGATGTAAACTTTTTACCTGAAATTATCCCTGAAAAATGTTGGAATAATTTCAGCCCAGCTTATCCCAATTCAGGGTAGTTTCATAGATAAATGTCATAATAATTAAACCAAAACTGTGAATTTAACAGGCTATTTAAGGAATTTTGCATCAAAACATCTGAAAACTTTATATTATATTGCATTTTTTGTTTAGTTGGTTTGTGCACTGCAAATTAAATGAAAGTCTAAACTGAGTGTATCTTTTCCTGCAGCTGCAAAGTTTTGAATAACACAGGGTGCCTGGGTTACTACTGCTTTCAGAAACTGAGTTTCAGTACAGCATCTTATAGGCAGTAAAGTTGAAACTTTGTAATGTGTTTTGGGAGAGTATTACTCAACTCTGGTTTCAGTCAAGTCACAACTGAAGTTGTCTATTGATTTATTAACAACGTATAATTAACTGGCATTCAGTTAAACATCCATTCAGAATTAATTTCAGCAATAAACCAAAATATTAGGTGAGATTAATATTAGATTAAGTTACAGGACAGAATAAGTCATAGAATGTTAAGGGGTTGGAATTCACCTTAAACATCATCTAGATCCATCTGCCCTGCCATGGGGCATCTCCCACTAGACCAAGTTGCTGAAGGCCTTATCCAGCCTGGCTTTGAACACTGCCAGGGTTGGGGCAGCCACAACTTCCTGGGTAACCTGTTCCAGTGTCTCACCACCCTCACAGTAAAAAGTTAGTTCCTAATATCTAACCTAAAGTTAGTTCCTAATATCTAACCTAAATTTCCTCTCTGTCAATTTGTACCCATTACTCCTTGTTCCATCACTACAGTTCCTGATGAAGAGCCTCTCTCTGCCTTACCTGTAGGCCCCCTTCAGATACCGGAAGGTTGTTGTGAGATGTCCACACAACCTCCTCTTCTCCAGGCTGAACAGCCCCAACTTTCTCAGCCTGTCTTCGTAGGGAAGGTGCTCCAGTCCTCTTACCGACTTTGTGTCCTTTTCTGGACTTGCTTCAGTAATTCTGTGTCCTTTTTATGTTGAAGGCACCAGAACTGTTTGCAGTACTCCACATGGGGTCTCACAAGAGCAGAGAAGAGGGGGAGAATTACTTCCCTTGGTCTTCTGACCATGTTCCTTTTGATGCAGCCCAGGATTCCCTTGACTTTCTGGGCTGTGAGTGCACATTGCTGGCTCACATTGAGTTTTTCATCAGCCATCTCTGACCAAGTCCTCTGCAGAGCTGCTCTCAATGGCTTCTCTGCCTGACCTGTAGTTGTTCCTGGGACTGCCCCAACCCAGGTGCACCATCTTGCGCTTGGTCGTGTTGAACTTCATGGGCTTCTCATCAGCCCATCTTTCAAGCCTATCAGTGTCCTTCTGGATGGCATCTGTTTGCTTAGTGTGTTGACTGTACCACGCAGCTTGGTGTCATCAGGAACCTTGCTGAGGGTGCCCTCAGCCCCACTCTCCCATGTCACTGACAAAGGTGTTGAACACTATTGGCCCCAGTACCAACTCCTGAAGGACACAACTCATCACTGGTTTGGCCAATGACCCATTGACCACAACTATTTAAGTGAAGCCGTCCAACCAGATCTTTATCCACCAAGTGGTCCATCCTTCAAATCCAATGTCTCTTCAGTCTAGAGACAAGGATGTCATGCAGGACTGTCAAAAAAATATGTTAACAAACACCACAAAGTTCTACGTGTCTTTCTGTGGCTAATCCCCAGAAGCAACGCTTTAGGCTTACAAACATATTCATGCAATCTCATGCCCAAATATCCTTTCTCATGACATGTAGGTTATGTGCACACCCACCTTCTTGTAGGCACACAGATTTACCTGTTTACATGGATCTGCAGTGGGAGATGTGGGTACTACAGCTTTATGTTGTGCTGGTCCACACAATCCACTGATCCATGTGCCAGGAAGGAGTCACCCCACAAGGTCAAGCAACATGCTTGAGCTGTTGCTGCTTGTTGCACTTGTGTTTGTTGAGTGCAGGCTTCTCACAGTAGTTTGCAGGGAGGCTGTGCCACCTGTCCTATGTTGAAGGTCATGATGCTAAGAAGTTGCTTCTAGTGATGTCAGAATATTTTCATTGTTGCCATGTTATGAAGGTCCCTTCTGTCCTATCACAATCTTTCTTGCTTTTGTCTTCTTTTCAAGCTTTTCTTTTCTGTTGATGGCCATTTTAAACAAATGTCATCATAGTTACTTTCCCCTTCCTACTCAGGACAGTGATGGGTATCCTAGTCCCATTTATGCAGGCTGGTAACCTCTTGTTCTGACTGTATCAGTTGGCATTAACCAGGCCATTTAACCAGAGAGAAAGTCACAGTCATTCTTCCCCATATGAGGTCCTACTGAAGACTAGTGTGACATATATGAATATTGTAAAGTGTACAGCTCAGCCATTGGCATGGGAAAATGAGGTAATAATTTCTATGCAGATTCCAGAGGTACTCTTTGAAGTATGTGTTTGTGGAGTTTTACTTTCAAAATGTAAATTTCCCATTGCTGTTCTCACTAGCTCAGCTCCATCGTGTGATAATGTAGTGCTCAGTGGAGCACTTTTGCCATTCTGTTTGCAGTGTAAGCACAGTCTAAATATGCAAAAAAATTCCCGTTTTCCTGCTTGGTCTGCATTGAAAGCAGTAATCCAATTGATACTAGCAAAATCAAATGAGTTCAAGTTTGCTTCTGTTGGTAGGACTATTAATTTCTTTTGTTGGGTGAGAATACTAAACTGATCCTTGGTTTTAGACAGCTGTAGCCATATGAATTTTGACTGCTTTGCCTAAAGCTAAGTTCTTTTGTATATAAGCTTTTAGATGGGATGCAAAAGCACTGCAGGAGGGGAATGATTTCCTTTTCCTGACATTGGCATGTTTTGCAGGTTCTTATTGAGACTGCCAAGAAGCTGGGGCTCCAGTGTCATTCCAAGGGAACAATGATCACAATTGAAGGCCCACGTTTCAGTTCTCGAGCAGAAAGCTGTATGTTTCGCAGCTGGGGAGCTGATGTTATCAACATGACCACAGTGCCTGAAGTGATTCTTGCAAAAGAAGCTGGAATGAGTTATGCTAGTATTGCCATGGCAACAGATTATGACTGCTGGAAGGAACATGAAGAAGCAGTGAGTGGAACTTTTTTCCTCTGGTCTTGTCCTGAGGGATTTGAATGAGAATCTGTAGGTTTTGGTAAGAGATGACATACTGAACTGAATCTGTTCTTGCCTCAGTATCCCTGAGGTATTCTTGATGAATGACTGAAAGTAAAAGTCATTTGTTGCTCTCTCATTCATTTCACAGACTTCCCTCACTACTAGGAAACATTTTGTTTCCTCTTGTCTGAGTCAAGGGGCCTGTGAGTATGAAACTGAGCTGTCTGTATCACTTGTCTTCCTGTAACTGGTCTGCTGTTTTTTCTTTTGCAGCTCTGTGCAAAATAGTGTATCTGCCTTAGTTCTCCTGTTTGTGTGCAATACACAAACATACACCATACACACACAGAGGAAAGATATTTTTACTGTCTAAAAGGACTGTGACATTGTAAGGCTTCACCTTTACACTTATGAGTTAAGTTTATTTTGGGTGTTAAAAATGTGTGCCTTCAAAATCTAGAGACATCATTCAGTTTTATTGTATTTCTAGGTTTCAGTGGACAAAGTGTTAAAGACGCTGAAAGGGAATACAAATAAGGCTACTAGCATACTCCTTACTGCTATACCTCAGATAGGTTCCATGGAATGGACCAACACCTTGCACACCCTGAAAGTAAGTATGCACATCAGTTTGATGAGTACAAGGAACAGTGTACGTGTATATGCACAAAACAGGTGTGCATTACAAGATGTTTCTGCTTAAATCACAATGCTTCAGAGTAGGTGCTTCAAGAAACCAAATCCATTCAAGATGAGCAAACGTTATACAAGATTCTTGAAGCATTATTGCAAAGATCTAGCTTCAGTTTTACAGGAAGTTTTGCAAAGGGTCAAAAAAAATGGACAGCTATATATATGGAGTGTTACCCTTCCTAGAAGACAGAGGATACAAAGATATCCAAGTGGAAAAGACTGAACCAAACCAAAAGCATTGTTCTCACTCTAAGATGTAGAAGAAGAATCATCTATTACAAGATGTGGGTAATAACCGGTTTGAAATTTTTAGAAGTGTGTTCTCCCACAGGTTTCAAATCCACAGTGCATGGAAAAAATGGAAAAGAAAAACATTTCAAAATATATTGGCAAGGGAATTTTTAGGTAGAATTTCTCTTAGACAAGGTTAATTTAACATGTTCGGTATTACCTCTATTTCACAAGATTGAGATTAATTTGTGACTATAGCAAAGAGGGAACAAAACAACGTTAAAATAGTTTGGATGTCTATCCAACTTCTCAACAAGTGTTTTTTGACAAATAGCCACTTCCAAAAGTACAAGAGCTTGTAGCATGAGAATAACTGAGAATTATGTTGAGGTGGTATGGGAGATAGGGAAAGATAACTGGAATGTGAAAGACAGAGAGCAGACAGAAGTGGGCCACATGGATCTCTCTTGGTGGAAGCAGCAGCAGTCTGGAAAGGAGGAAGTCCATTGACGAAACTTTTGAGACAATCCAGTCTCTGATAACTCTCCTCTCTGTTAAGTTCTTTCTGCCTCTTTTCCAAAAATCAGCGTTGAGTGAAATTTGAGTGAATAAGAAAGATGAACAGAGACATAAGTCATGTCTTCATACATCAGAAAGTGTGTCCCTGAAATTCAGCAGTCAGCAGGACTGTCTTTGATATAAAAATCTGCCATGATTTCTGATAAGAATCAAATTTTGGGGTTCATTTACAATATGGTTCTCGTCACTGACTCTCATTTAGTCAATGTCCTAAAAGACAGATATTTGAAGCAAAAGTAACCTCAGACACTTTTAACATAGATGACCAGGTCAGATTCATGGAAGTCCAGCCCAAATCCTTTAAATTAGTCTTTTGTTGATTCTTCACTGGAAAAACCTGCTTTTTATTAAGAGTGCCACAATTATGTTTATGACTCTTCCTCACCTGGTTATCTGAACTAGTTATTTTAATATTTTCTCTCTTTATTTGGGAGAGGTAATTGACTTTTTCCTTTCCCCTTTGCATTTTTTTGAAAGTTGTGTCATGTATGGATAAGGGAGGCAACAGAATCAGGATTCCTTCCCCTGTCTAATCCCCAGAAAGCGTTTTCAGGGGACGGGGCTGCTCTTTTTAATACAGATGCCTAGTTATGCAGCAAACCTCAGAGTTTGAACAAATAGGCTAAAACATGCTAGATATTCCTCAGCTACCTTTTCATACTGGCATGCAAGGAAATGGTTCCCAATTATATAATGCAGAGAAAGTACTGCCTCCATTTCCAGCAGGCATACTTCAGTGAGCAGTGTCCTCTTGCTTTCCTTTGTGTGATTGTCTTTAATCTTCATCAAGAGTGAAAGAGAGCTGGCACTACATTTGCAATGTTCTCCCTTAATGAACACCAGCCAGATGCATCTTCCATCTCAGTCTCTGAAGTACTGTTTGCTGAAGGAAGAAAATATGATGCACAAGAGGAAGGGTCATTCCATTCTAATGTAGCTTCTTAAACATTTCTTCCCTTAAACATCTACTACTGCCTTGTATCAATGATGAATATTGAGGTAGTTTCACTTGGAATTGACAATTCTAGTGAGTTGGTTTGAGTGATAATATACAGAGAAAGGGAGTTGATCTAAAGGCCTTAGAAGAACTGGAAACAGGAGCTAGGCATTGGCAGTGGGGATTGAAATTTTATGTCAACAGAGTAGGAGTCACAACTGTTTATGATTTAACACAATCAAGTTCTCTGGAAAGTGACAAATTCTGAAGCTCCAAAGGCTTTGGAGGCTTCCTCTGATTTTTCATAGGAAAATCAGGAAAAGCTAAAAATGTTCCTGTTTTGGGAATTAAATGGTGGTAAAGTAGATGATGGATTGATCCTAGGCTTCTGTGTTAATAAATGAGAGAGATAATTTTGCAATGCACAAAGAGAGAAATACATGTATGTCCCTCTGTACAAGTGTGTAGGTGAACCATAAAGAGTTTTTAAAAACTATTCTCTTCTAGTGTACTTCTGTATGTTTTACACTGTAAGTCTTGAAGGTCAGATTATGCGTGTTTTTTAACTGCTCTGTTCTGGAGGCAGCCATTCCTAGAGCTTGAAGGGAGCACTTGGATATAAGCTGACTTATCTGCACTATAATGGTGAAAGGGATGTCCTGTTAGAAATTATTTTGCTTACAGCATGACTGTAAGAAAATCAGCTTATGGTAAGGTGTCAGAGATTTTTTGAGTGCTCCTTGGGTAAATTTCTTGGCTCTGTGGGGAAACCTGCTGATGCTGCCTGCCTTTTTTTGAACTTCCATGCTCGCCTTTGCAAAACGGTATTTGCCAGACTTCTGATCCAAGAAATAATGGTATATTTTGAGAGTTGTGGTAAGTGCATATTGTACAATAGTTTATTTTGGGTACAATATCTATGGGTATCGCATACATATATTTCAACATACTTCATCATTGATTCACTTGGGCATTTATTGTTTGGTAGGTAACAAGTTGAAGGGCATAAAGCTTAATATTTTTTCAGTCATTCTTTCTGATCTATCACAAACTGAAACTGACACTTCTAAGGTATTCTAGTTATCTAGATAACTAGGTGTTCTAGTTATCTAGAACTCTAATCTTGTAAGGGTTTCTGAGTAATTTTCTTCTTCAAAAAATATCTCAGTGAAATCAGTAAATTACTTACATGAACAGAGTAAACGAGCTCAGGTGAACAAGGTGGAGGGGAAAAATTCATCAAGGCTTCATTTCAACTGTAGTTGTACTGGTCTGTATGCAGTGGTAGCTGGAGGATAAGGACCTCTCACAAAAAGCATAGAATGAAGTGTTTCTCAGCTCCTGCCATTGAATGTTGCTAATGTCAAAATTGCATGAGTATTGATTGTGTTTACTCTCAGTGAGTGCACCTTTAGAGAAAGGTTTCTTTTCTTGATAGTTGTACTTCAAAACTGATGAAAAATCATGTAGAATTCAGGAAAACCAAGCTGCATGATTTTTCATTTGTAGCTGTTAGCCCAAAGTCCATGATTTAGTGTTTCTGCAATATAGTTGTTTTTCTCAGTACTAATCAGCCTGTCACATAGCTTTTCAAAAGTTGTAATGACAACTCCTTGTGTGGGTATGCCTGCCTTGTAATTCTTTTAACTTCTGTTGTTGAAAGAAGTTTGAGATAACTATGCACATGTAAGGAGTTACACCTGTTTGTAATCCAAGTGGAAGCTACATAGTCTACTTTGACATTCGAAAGTAATTCCTCCTATATTGGCAGAAGAAGCATTCATCTGCAGTAACTTTGTATTCCAGACAGCAGTGCAGTGTTCGGTCATCCTGCCAAAGGAGTAACAACTTGAAAGGACCTTGGAGTGTTTACAAGGAAGAGTGGATCGATCACTTTCGAACTTCCAGAGGTTATAATATCTTCAAAAATTATTGCAAACATAAAAGAATGGACTAAACATTAACCAGTGATAATGTGTGAGGCTGCTGTTAAAATTTTTATTGGTTTGATAATGTATAAGATGGTTAAATTTAGATATTGAATATGTTTTCAACTAGAAATAGCTTTACTGTCAAGCTGGATCAGATACTGGCTAAATAAAGAGTCAGTATCCTCTACTCAGTGGTACCTTTTAACTGATGGTTGAAAGCAAAGTCTTGATAATACTCTGGTTGCAGTTTCATAACATAAGAAAGCAGATTCACAGGTAGGCTATTTGTGTTGCTGTTTCTACCTCCTATCTTTTCCTTAAACAAGGCAAATGTTCATTCAGAATGTTCACTTCAGAAACATAGCAGAAAAACTGAATTAACCATATCAAATTAAAATTATGCTATTTTTATACATTAGCCATATTTTTAATTCCAGTCATTTAAAGCAATGTATGTATTTGTGTGCTAGAAGACATGATTTAATAACTATGGTAGTTCTGTCACAGCAGCAATTGTGTAACGAATTAAAGTTCTCGTTGAAAAAATTGAGATAGAGTGTACACCTGTATTAGATCTGGCTGAGATGGCGTTCATTTCCCCACAACAGCCCTCACAGTGCTGTGCTTTGCATTGATAGCTAGAAGGGTGTTGATAACACACCAGTGTTTTGGCTACTGCTGAGCACAGCATCAGTACTGTAATATTCCTTCCCTAGTTGAGGGCAAGATCCTGGGAGGGGACACAACCAGGTCAGCTGACCAAATTAACCAAGGGGATATTCCGTACCACATGACATCAATTCAGATATAAAAGGTAAGGAAAGGAGCAGAAAAGGGGACATTTGTTGTTTCCAGGAGCTGCCTGCTAAGAAACCATTACATGTGCTGAAGCCCTTCTTCCCAGAACGTGGCCAGACATCACTGCTGATGGGAAGTAGAGAATAAACCTTGCTATCTTCCACTTTACTTTTGCATGCACAGGCTCTTGCTTTTTATGTTAGTAAACTGTTTTTTCTCAACCCACAAGTANGGGACACAACCAGGTCAGCTGACCAAATTAACCAAGGGGATATTCCGTACCACATGACATCAATTCAGATATAAAAGGTAAGGAAAGGAGCAGAAAAGGGGACATTTGTTGTTTCCAGGAGCTGCCTGCTAAGAAACCATTACATGTGCTGAAGCCCTTCTTCCCAGAACGTGGCCAGACATCACTGCTGATGGGAAGTAGAGAATAAACCTTGCTATCTTCCACTTTACTTTTGCATGCACAGGCTCTTGCTTTTTATGTTAGTAAACTGTTTTTTCTCAACCCACAAGTAATTTTCCATCTTACTCTCTCTCCCTTTTTCTGGTGGGGAAGCAGAGTGACAGAGGGGCTGAGCAGACACTTAATGTCCAGCCACAGTCAACCCATTGCAGGTGCCTAAACCAGATATGTGCCTGAAGATTTGTTTATGTGAATTACAGAACTGTACAGAGAAGTACTTTGCTACCAGTGTCCCCAGGTCTATGCTGGCCATTTTCTGCTTCATTGCACACTCAAGTTTTAGTTTCTGTATTACATGATTAACATGCTCCAGTTTGAATGTATGCATTTCAATTTTTTTAATACAATTTTACTTTAATAAAATAACCTGCTGCTTCTTGTCTAGTAAATGAAACAAATTAAATGTATGCTTCTCCAAGCTGTGTGGAAATTGGGGTTTTTTTATTCACTTCTAGTCATTAGTGAGTGAATTTTGTTTATCTCACAGTGACTTTTGCCATTCATGAAACAGGTTGCTGGTGATACCTTATAAACACTGCTTTTAGAAAGACCACTTGTTAGAAAATGCTGTTCAGAACTTTAGGTTCTAAGTCCCTGAACATTAGGGATTGCTGATACAGAAGTGGATCAGAATGCAAGGCAAGCAAGGAAAATACCAGGAAAATAAAAGGTAAGGATTATCACAGGCATGTGAAAAAAAACCCTAATGCAAAGAAAAATAGAAGAAAGCAGGTACATAAGCATTTTACCTTGCTAGTCTTGTTCTGTTAAACACCCAGTTTTCTTCTGTAAAAGCCTGTAGATTTGAACATATTCTGCCTAGTAAAACCAATACAGGTGCTTTTCAGATACTGGGAAAAATAGCTTAACCAGTTTTCTGTATTTCCTGGTGGTTTTCTTAAGTACTTTGATTGCAATAGTCAGAGCTTAAACATACTTTTCACTGCCTTTCATTAAGCCAAATTGTATGTCTGGCCTTAAAAATTGTTTATGTTTTTATCTTTGTCCCCTAAGCACTTTTGGTGAAATTCATTGGAGCCAAGAAGTTCATATTTGGATGTTGCAAGAGAAAGTTGTCCATTTTCAATCCCCCTTGTGTTTCTCTTTTTACATTTGGTAGTGACATATAAAGATAATAGTTGTGTTGATTTTGTTTGTTTGTTTGTTTGTTTGTTTGTTTGTTTGTTTGTTTGTTTTATATACTGTGTACTTAGTGGCACAGTACAGTGGCACAGGGTGGGTGCATAGGTCATGGGTTTTGTTATACATTTCTATTACAAATTCTTCCTATGCAAGGCTAGACGACAACACTAGATAAGGATGGCTGGGTGTGAAGTGTTACAGTCAGTAGCTCAATGTCGGAGTGGAACCCAGTAATGAGTGGTGTCCCTCAAAGGTCTAGTAGTATGTGTAGTATAGTCATCATTGAAATAAGATAGTGGGATTGAGTTTGTAGAAGACACCAAGCTGAGGGGTGCAGTTGATTCACCAGAGGGAAGGGATGCCATCCAGAGGGACCTTGACAGGCTTGGAGGAGTGGCACCCCATGCAAGTTTCATGAAGTTCAGGAAGGTCAGGTGGAATGTGCTGCTTTTGAGCTGGGGCAAAGGGGATTGAGAGCAGCCCTGTGAAGATAGACTTGGGGGTTCTGGTGGATGAAAAAGAACATGGGCCAGCAATGTGCACTTGCAGCCCAAAAGTCCAACGGCATCCTGGGCTGCATGAAAAACAGCATGGCCAGCAGGGTGAGGGAAAGGATTCTGCCCCTCTACTCCACTCTTGTGAGACCCCATCAGGAGTGCTGCATCCAGCTCTGGAGTCTTCACTATAAAAAAGATGTTGGAGCAAGTCCAGCAGAGGGCCACTGGTATGATCAGAGGGCTGGAGCACCTCTCCTGTAAGGACAGGCCAAAAGAGTCAGGGTTGTTCAGTCTGGAGAGGAGAAGGCTCTGGGGAGACCTTACTGTGGCCTTTCAGAACTTAAAGGGGGCTTATAAGAAAGATGAAGGGAGACTTCTCACCGCAGCCTGTAGTGACAGGACAAGGGGCAAGGGTTTTAAACTAAAAGGGGCTATATTTATGTTGGATGTAATAATTTTTTTGTGATGGAGGTGGTGAGACATTGGAACAGGCTACTCAGAGAATTTGTGAGTATCTTTGTAAGTGTTCAAAGTCAGGCTTTGATCAACCTTGTCTAGTGGAAGGAAGCTCATGGTGGGAGGATTGGGTGGGAGGATCCCTTCCAGCCCAAATCATTCTATGATACTTGCTCTGTCAACATAGGCCTGAAAGTGTCTCATACAGAATTGTATGTAAAGTCAGTAAAATAGCGGTAGTGTGTGGTGTGGTTTTGCAGAGTTCAGCCTACATTTTATACTCTGAAATATGCGGGAAGTTATTTATCCAGCAGACTGTACAACAGGGATGGTAATTGGCAAGAAAAGGATAGGTAGTGTTTAGTTATATAAAGATAGGGCCAAATAAAAGTGGGTTTGATTGTCTTTCTAAACAGTCTTAAGAAAGGTACTATATTGTAGGAAGAACTGTGGGTGTGGTAGAGAGCAGGAAGATACAAATTGAATGTACTGCATTACTAAAACCAAATAAACATTCTAGCAGAGAACCATGGTCATTATTGGACTCAGAATGTATCTGGTTTGAGAATGAGAGAATGACAGGCAAAGGACTTCACTGTTGAAAATTGCCTCAGTTCAGTTTGAGTGTATCTGTGTGCCATAATGGATTTGGAGTGCTGCCTTCTGATGCATGCTATTGACACTGTTTCTGTATCATAACATCAGAATAATTTTTAACAAGTACTACCTGGAGGCTCTTGGAAAATTGCATCTTGGCCTGGTAAGCAACTTACTGGGATAGAGGATGCTCGATTGTGGCTGTTGCCTAGTTTTTAGACATCACAGATACCAAAATATGTGTTTTTCAAGCTTGACTGATGTCATTGCTTGTCTTACAGAACCTTTGTGTCTTCTATTTGTTAAACATGACCTGTTATATATTTGTCTCTGGTTTTACACTAACATCTCTTAGAGCACATACTGTCTCCTAGAAAATTAACAAAGCTTTCAGCAGGATCTTCTAGAACCTGTCTCTTTTCTGTGTGTATGTTTCACAGGTAGTTTTAAAGCCTTCTTTAAACAGTGCCTACGTCAATACAGGTACCTAAATGATGAACATTGAGGAAAATGAAGCAGCTTCTCTCTGGGTAAATTATATGTCTCATACAAAAGAAGCTAAATGGAAAAGCTTTGGAAAGCCTAATAAAGTATTAGGTATCTGCTTCTCATTCTCCAGTGGAATTGCCCTAACCTAACTCATTGATTTGTATGGCCTGAATTCTTTCAAGATTTTGGGGAAAGAGATCACCCCTACAGCTAGCAGGAATTGTTGAAGAAGAGGTTGGTTTTTCATGCTCCTGTGCAGGATTTGCCTTGGGAGAATAGAGAAATGCAGCTGTGGAAGAGAGGGTATGTTAGAAATAAATGCTCAAAGCCTAATTTTCTTTCCCACTTGTACAAAGGGGAGCAGAACTGAGTGCTTGCAAATAGCATAGATGCACAAAGCAGGAGGCATGCCAGTATTAGGCAAGGCCCAGGAAACACAGAATCAGTAATCAACTGATTCCTGGCAGGCCACAAGCAGAATGTCACTGCAGGGTAAGGTCAACATGCAGACAACAAATGCAAGAGAAGACTTACACCCACTCACAGGAGATTTTGTCCAGCTGTCCCTCTAGTGGTGTTCATTAGGAGTTCTGCTTCACCTTGGCGCACATCACAGATGACAGATCTCCTTCTGCTTTGATTGATTGAAGAGACTTCTAGATTTGGACTCTGTAGCATTCAGACCTGAACAGCCCTTGTCTGTATTTCAAGCCAGCATCACACACTTACTTGGATCATGAACACTTGCTCTCTCTGAGTGTGGAGTTGCTATTGGGTCCTATCCCACTTCTCACTGATTGTTTGTATGTTGTATTTTGCTTAACCCAGCCTTCCGTGGCTTTTGAAGTACTTTTATCTTGGAGATCTCCATTTATTTTGCTCACAGCATCCTCCAGTGTGCACATTAGCCATGTAACATACTGATTCCAATGCAGATTCATATATGGCACAAACTAGAACATGGGACAGGCCATTAAATTTAGTCTTTCTCTCCCTTTTCTATTTTCTCTAAATCATTCTTTGCAGCCCAACATTGATCTATCTTGCTAACCTGAGACTGTTGGCTCATATCTTATTTTCCCTTAACTAACACTTCACACTGTTTCATGCTAATAACATCCAAAGCATCTCTCAGTGTTAGCACAGGTGGCATGTGACATCAGAATTGAGTTTTCATATTAGTATTCAAAACAGAGTTTAGAGCAGTTGAAGTTCCCAGAACTGTACCCTGTAAGAGTATTTTATCGAAACCAGCTGAGTAGCAGTAAGAGGAGAAATTAATTCAGGAGGTGTTCAGCACTGGGAGGGATCAGCCCTCTAAGACGGAAATTCTGGCTTAACTGTTTTAACGACTGCTTCCTCTCCCCACTGTCATTGCAGTGCTGGCTGAACCAGGACACGTCAAAAGAATTGAAATTAATTTTTAATCACACTTTTTCAAAAGTTTGCCATTGCTTATTTAGATAATGGTCAAGTTCCCCACCACCTTTACTATGAGTTGACTCAGGTAATCCATGGTGCAAACACCTGGATGGCTAGGTGTGCTTGGAAATATGTTTTCTATGAACATCGCAGAGGAGGCCAAGCTAGAACTAATAGTGCATGTAGTAAGTGAAACATATGTTAGACAACGCATGAAGTCTGTCCAGTTGGTTGGCTTCCTACAGCATGGTTCCTCTAACACAAGGAAGAAGACATTTGATCTTTTGTAAGTTTTTTAATTTGACCTTAGAATCTGTGTTTTCATAATTGAAATAATTTAATAATGAGAAATATAATAATTTCATAATTCCTTTATAGGAAGCAGCTTTGTATGGAATTTTTATCAGCTGTGTAAGAAGGTTCTGAAATGCATTTTATATGTTTTCATACTGGGGTCAAACACTTGAAATCATTCTTTCACATCTGTCTGAAGGTAAGCCAGCAAAATAAACCAGTAGGAAGAAGATAATGGTAGA
This sequence comes from Scytalopus superciliaris, assembly GCA_013400415.1. NCBI lineage: Eukaryota > Metazoa > Chordata > Aves > Passeriformes > Rhinocryptidae > Scytalopus > Scytalopus superciliaris. The sequence goes on along the minus strand of VXBX01004761.1, from coordinate 11,849 downwards.
AATTGTTTTCCCCTTAATTGCATGTGAGGAGGACAGTGGAATCAGCTCTGTCCTTGGACCAGATCCATATCTGATACAAACTTGCCACTCAGTGGTGTTATTAGTGCCTTGGGTTGATTCTCATTTGCTTCTCTGACTCTTAGGCTGCTCGGCATCTAAGGAGAAAAGTGATGTGAAAAAAACCATAAAGCCAGCAGTGTTCAAGTGCTTGTTCTCAATAGGCAAGGAATGTCCTCTCTTCATGATTCCCACCAAGCAGGGTTTGCTGTCTGATTGTAAGTGCCACTGCTCATCAGCCAGGTGCAGGGATGAGCTTTGTTCAAGAAGCCAAACAAAACCATTGATCCAGGCTGGTGTGGAGTGGATTAGGGGTAAATATCCATGGTGCATTCTTTCAGGTGTAGGCAGACTCCCCATGGATTTGTCTCTCCTTGCTCCAGGCACCTCTTCCCTGAGCTGTTTGCCACTGTTCTGGACACCCTCTACCTCTGCCCCATCCTCTCAGCATGCCTATTTTCTTACCTTTTTACCCATCCCATCCTGTCAACAACCAGCACCATGGAGAGAAAAAGGTGCTGATCGTGGGACTTTCCTCATCTGAGAGTTCAAACTCTTATTTTCTAGATTACTACTCTCATGTCCTCAAGTAGAAATGTCTTTGTTCAGAAACCACGTTGTAGGGTGCTTCTCAAAAGGAGTAACTATCAATGGCAGCATGACCTACTTAGTTCAGTGGTAAGAAGTAGGGTATTTCTAGGACCATGACTTCTGCTGGTGGTGTGAGCTGTACTCTAAATGTCTTGTTCCCCTGGTCCTTTGTGCCTGAAGCAGTAGGTGCAAACAGTGCTTCTCACAGGCCATCCTCAATCCTGAGCTTACACTTGATAACAAAAGCAATGCTGCATCTAATGACAATCCTCCATGTACCTTTCTATGAGGTATCTTGAAGCCATTAGTTGCAAGATTTTTGGTTTTCACCTCCTAAGGACCACCTCTCATTTCTCTATGCCTTCTCTTTGTCAACAAGTATTTCTACCAAAAGCATGCAGGTACTTACTAAGAGACAGGCATGTAGAGAAATCTGTCCTGTGGGGACATTTTCACAAAGAAAAAGAGTGTTCTCTCTTAACTTCTGGTCATACAGTATCTTAAAGTATTCATACCTCTTTTCTCTGTCAGCTGGTGGGGGAGGTGGGGGGTGGGGAATGTGTTGAGTTACTTCAGTGACTGTCAGTTTAGGATTGACAGAGACCTGATTAAAAAAAAAAAAAAAAAAAAAGAAAAAAAAAAAAAAAGTAAGACAACTAGGTGTATCATCTCTGCTGGGAGTAATTGCCTCATCAGGGCTCTTCTAAGGCACAAATGTCTTCAGAGGTTCTCCCTCCAGCACCTAGTATGTGGCTTGCCTGTTCTGTCTTCAAATTCCTCACTGTCTACTGTAAAGGCTCTGAGCATTTCCATTTTACCCCTGAGACTCACAGTATGTGAGGCTCATTTCCTGTGTAAGTAAGCAGTGACATTAATTTATTTCCACACTTTTGTTCCAGGGAAGGCTGGGTGTTGACTTTCTTTTCTAAAATACTTCTTGTTTTCCCTGAAGCTTTGAGAGGCTTTGAACACAAGATATAAAGCCTGTGGACCTTTAGACACAATAAACTGATGTGAATTCAAAGGGAATGTTGCTTGTTGTAAAGCTTGGGAGTCATGTTCTCAAAGAGTAGTTTTCCATAATGTGTAATAGCAAACTCTTGGTTTGTCTAAGTGCCATTACACCTGAAGGTATTTTTATTACATATAGAAGTTTGGCAGAGCACACCACAATTGGAAAATATCCTGTCAAATTATTTAGGTGCTGGCATTCACACACAATTGAGGTGTGATTTTTATAAAACACAGAGCTGCTGCTCCTTGTCCAAAGAATGAACAATTACAACTGCACTTACACCACCTCTGAAATCACAATGCATAATTCCATGCCAAGAGCTTTCTGTCCTTTGCTTTTAGGCAACTTACCAAGGAAATTTTGGGCTTTGCCAGCTCTGAGGCCAAAGTCACATGCTTTTGGCATGGCTTTCCCAGATGGGGAGAGGCTGTGTGGAAACCCTGTGGACATCCTGGTATGAGTGCCGCTCCCCCTGCCATGTTTCTGAAGCGACCCACCCCGGGGCTCTGGCCCTCCTTCCCACGGGATGGGCAGCCTGTGGGCAGGAGAGTGGGCGGCTGGACCGGGATAGGGAGCCCAGAGGCCGGGATGAATGGTGTATGGATGGATGCTCCACGCCCCACCTTGCCAGCCGAACTCGGACAACAGCTTGACAGGGGAGATTGTCATCTGCCCTCAGGCCCCAACTCGGGACACTGAGCTGGGCTCCTGCCTGAAAGCAAGCCTGAACAGTCCGGGGACAAAACAAAACACACATTCCAAGAACCACAGAATATTCTGAGTTGGAAGCGACCCACAAGGATCGTGAGTCCAGTTTG
>VXBX01004754.1:13926-31109 GCA_013400415.1 Scytalopus superciliaris | reverse complement strand
TGCTATAGCCAGTGAGAAATATTATATGTTAGTATTTTTCCCACCCTGATAGCTTTGAGATGTAACATGAGAAAGCAATTCAGGATTTAGAGACCTGTTACTGGTAACTCCTTGAGTGTGGGAATATCAAGCTACTCTGATGTTCATAGTGCCAGCTTTCTATTCTGAGTTCTTTTTTCCTCCCTAACTTATTTTTAAATGGAAATATTTTCTCATGGTTTATGCCACATCATTCATTATCAGAAAATAAATTATTTCACTGCTGGTTAAATCCTACAATTTTAGGGTTGTACCACTCAGTTTAATTAGGTTTTATACTTACTTCCTGTTATTTGCATGGTGAAAGCTTGGCTGAGATGCTTCTAGAAATTATTGTTTGTAAGAATTACTTTATGCAAAGAATAGAAAAACACTATAGCTCATGAAACTTTCTCATAACACTCCCTTCTGGGAGGAGGGGGGAGGATGATGACATGTCTGTCAAACAAACACAGTTAAGGGTGAAAGAAAAGTTCTTTGACAAAAGCTTCCACTAGATTTAATTGCAAGAGAAATTTCACACCTTTCAGTTTCTGAAAAAGCCTAATGGCCTTATTCTACAGCAAATTGCAAAATGATGATGATTATTTCCAAAGTTTTCACACATATCTCTAACTTTGCAAGAAGAAGAGATAGAGTGTTTCTTCTGATGAGTATGAAATTTGAAGTGGGGGAAGAGAGATGTCTGCAGCAGTGATAGTCTGCTCCTACAGAAGTGCCTGCTAGTAGCAAATACATTGGTTTATTTAGTCCAGAAACTTCATCCTTGTCGGTACAATATGGAGCAAGATTCTGGTTCTGAGAATTGCCTCTAGTTACAAAGTTAGTAACAGCAGCAGCAGACTGAATAAGTACTAATTTTCTTGTATCTCATTGCATAGAATTGTGGAGCTTTAAAATGTACCTATTACATTGGATAACTTAGACATTATAAAGTGGATTTTTCTGGTGTTGAATGCTCTTGGTCAGATGTCTCTTTACTCTGGGTATATTTGTACTTAGATATCTCAAGCAATTAGACTGTGTTTATTCCTCTTGTACTGGGACAAGGCAGTGCAGGGTAAGTTGATACCTAACAGGGTTTATCTGGATTCCAAAACTGGATATTCCCCCAGGGTAGATTCTCTTAAGCAACCTAATGCAAATGAACAGGATAGGGCACTGAATAAAACGGATTTGTGGCTACTCTTTTTTAGAAGCATATCCAGGGAGAGAAGGAAAGTTTAGATTTCCCTTCCCTTCAGCTGTTAACACACTTGTATATGAAATCAGAGACCCCTGTTTCCTCAGTAGCCTGCATGGGCTTAAACTCTTCTATTCTATAAATCTCACTTTTTCCTGATTGACTGTGTTTCAGTTACTTTGCATTATCTGGGATGAGCGACTGTAGGAACAAAGGGTGATAGTCCTCAAATGGCAAAATGCAGCAGTGCCACAAATGAAAAGGAAAAACTTTATGGTTTTTGAACATCTAGGAAGCTTCTGGATAAGTGTATGAATATTTTGAAGTGTTTGGATTGTAGCAATGCAACAACAACAACAACAAAAAGGTGAATTTTCTTACCTAGGAATAGGTACATAGCAATGAGGCATTGCAGATTCTGTATTTTAGAAGTAAGAGATATAGAGCTATGCAGAGAGACATACTCAGATGATGATATCTCAGTAAAATCAGTATAACTTTGTACTTTTGAATTTTGTTCCACTCTATCTTCTTTTTAAAATACATATTTCCATCTAGCTGATGGGTCTTAAGATACCAGTAGAAGACCTACTTTATTAATAATTAATTATGACTTCTGAGAAAATGCCTTTTGTTTGCATTAAGCTCAATGTTGCATGAGTTCAGTCCAGCAACACTAATTATTCTGGTAGGCACAAATCAGAAGTCAAATTGATTGTGCAGAGTAGGTCTGAAGTTAACAGTTTGAAATGTAACATAGACAGGAGTACAATACCTGAGAAGAAACAGGGGGGGAAAAAAATCAACCGAAGAACATGGGGAAAATCTGGGTATTCAGCCATGTACAAGCAAATATCCTGTAATTTGCGCACTACATACAAGTCACTAAAAGTGACTAAAGTCACTAAAATCCTCCCTTAATTGATCCTAAAGTCACTAAAATCTTCCCTTAATTGATCCTAACAGAGGTATTCTATGCAAAATATTAGAAAAATTACGTGGCTTCAATTAGTTCCACTTACAACCTTCAAACCACTAGAAGTTACCAAAATTAATTAGAAGGAGTTTGTTAGTGTGTATCAGTACCGCAAGAGACATGCCATCATTCATCTCCATGATAAACTTTCTTCTTTCCCTCTAGAAAACTCCAACAAAACGTTATGACCATTTGGTGAATAAATTAAGTGATTATGTCATAAATTGGACTTGATGACCTCTCAAAGCCCCTCCTGTATTTCACTGATGACAGGGTATCTTAATGTTAGTTTCAAGTGAGACTCTGTAGGGCCTTAATAAACCTATTTTCTGGATTTGGAAAAGGATGCTAATAGGTTCTCCAAATATTACCTATATACATAACATGAAACCCATACTTTAGGCAGGTTAAACTTTTCTGGAAAAGTAATTACAGGAGATATGAAGACACATTCAATGTTTGGCAAGGAAGTAATGTGTTCCAGTTATCTCAGCAAGTCAATCATGCTTCATACATCAGAAGGTATAAGTCCCTTACAGGGTCCTGCCAATCTAAATGAGTGGAAAATTCTCAAGCACCGAAGAAAGGTATGTCTGACACGTACCTGTAGCTGGTAGAGTCTATCTATCATCTCAGAGCACAGACATGGTCAGGGCTGATATGTGACTCGGAGGAAAGCAGGGAAAAAACCTAGTCCCAGAGACAAAACTGTCTATCAAAGACAACTCTTTCCTGACCTTGACAGATTATTAAAGAAATCTCTCAAGTATGAAATGTCATTAATTTCATCAGCGTAATATAAACCAGCAATTGTTGAAGTGATGTTACTCATAATTTTTTCTAGTAAAAAATTGTAAGAAATTATATCTTAGTAGTTAGCAGTATTTAATCCATCTGTGATTTGCAGTGTTAGCTCAGATATAAATGCTGATATCAAAGTGAGTGCAATTGTAGACTGGATCTGGGCATAACTTCCATCAGGCCATTTTTAATAAAAGTGTCATTTTTTCTCAATATGAAAAAGGGATAAAAAATGATATTGCAGTGATTTTGGTCCTCTTACCTACTCACTGCTACAGTGACAGTAATAATATGAGGATTTCTACTCTGTACATTGCATTACCCACAGTTTATCTAAGCACTACAGAGCATATTTATTTAAAACTAATACTTGCATAAATTAATCTCGTTGTAGGTTAACATGGTTTTCTGAGTTTCTTTACAAATCTGAATGCTCCTGCCAAGCATTAGAAAATCGTGCTGCAATCATTCAGAGTGGCAATAAAGAAGGTCTTGTGCTTTGTGAAACTAAAATGCCCACTGTTGATTCATAACAGAATTTCACAAATCTTTAGAAATCCATCAAGGGTAAGGCAAGGTGCTTCTGAGATCCATCATGCCTTTTAAGATCTAGCAGTCTTTTGAGTATCTATCATGCATGAATTTATTCTGAGAAGTATTATTCAAACATGCTAGAAGTTGTTGTATAACTGTGGATAAGAAGTTCTCTTAGCACTTTTTTTGCAAGGTCATGAGACTCCTTTGTAATGCGGTCTGAGGTCTCTTTAGCTGTACAGAAGAAACCAAGCAGCACTTTTATAAACAGAGTAAGTGCTTAGTTCCTGCTTCTCAATGTTTTTTAATGCATCTGACCAACATTTGGGCAACTAGTCTGCACAACCTGTTCAACTTTCTGGAAGTGTTTGCTGATTGCACATACTAAAGAGTTGACTCCACACTTAGTTCAACAATATCTTCACTTAATGATACATCTCCCTGTAAGCACAGGTACATCTACACATGCCATTTATCCTCATGAGATTCCTCTCTTCACAGATAAATGCCAGCAATTTATTTTGGTTTTTTAAACACCAAGGACATGGTTTGGTACTAAGTATAAAGTAAGAACGATGATGTCAAATAAAATAAGTGAAAACATACTGAAAATATTCTTGGCATAGACATATATTATGATAACATAATGTAACCATGCAATTGATTTAGTATGGATTTTCTGGCTTTTGTGCTTTAGGGTGATCTTCAGAAAAGTGAAGAAGAGAGTTTTCTTCTTTTCGCTAATGTTTCCTGCATTCCCAAAATGCTTAGGTGTATTGCTGAAGCCTTTAGCCTTTCTCTGCATATCAAGTGTCGATCATTGCCAGAGGCAGAAGAACTGGTTGACTGAGAATGAGATCCGTTATATGTTCCTAAATTCTAAGAGAGTTGAAGTATCTTGCTTTTGTTGGAAAAGGGAACAGTATTTTTTATTTTTAACAAAAATTTAGCTTAAGCTATAACTTTCAATCCCAGTATTGTCATCCAATCCCTACCAAGATCTGCATTTAGTCCAATGAGAGTTAAAAAGCCTGGGAAAAAATTCTTAGTATTTATTCCACATGTTAATGTAAATTTGTTGATTAAAAGTTAATGTTAATGAAGAGTTCATTCTCTTTAAATTTTAATTGCTGTTAAACTTTGATTCAGAATATTTTAACACTTCAGCATGATCTTTAAAAAGTTGCCAAAGTGATTCTCTGGTGGTGAATGAGTTTTCCTCTATTGAGTGGTCCTGCATGCCCATTATCCACACAGATACTTGATAGATTTACTCATTTCCTCCTGGATCACTTCCCAGATTAGTAGATGGCACATTTCCATTCCAAGTCTGTTTGGGACCATCTTTAAGAAACCTTGAGATTTTCTTTTGGTCAGGATCATTTGTCTGTATGACATGAGGTAGGGATGTTTAAACCACAGAATTAATTCATATACTTTTACAAAACATTTTGGCTTGACATTTTCCCACAGAATCAGCCTCTTCATTTTTGTTTTGATCCTCTCCTAGCACAAAAAATCATCATTGCAGAAAACACTGTTATACTTTATTCTCCCTGCATTAAGGTTACTGAAAGAAATAGCAGTGACTGAATAGCTCTGAAGAGAACAATCATAGCAACAAAGTAGGATAAATTATGTGGTTTTCAAAATACCAGAGTCCTTTTTTAGTAGGCCGTGATTGTATGTCACAGGAAAAACAGATCCCTCATTTCATAAGAATGTTTCTGTTCCTCAGATATACCCATAGTATTTTGTTTAGGTATAAACAGGTTTCAACATGCTTAGGCCTTTATCTTGAATAATTTATTTCCATGATAAAAAAGTTAAAACAGTCTCTTCTCCTCCTCACTCCATGCCGCCAGTGAGCAGACTGGGGGTGCACAAGAAGTTGGGAGTGGACACAGTTGGGACAGGTGACCCCATCTGACCAAAAGAATATTTCAGTCCAGATGACATCATGCTCACCATGTAACATTGGGGGAGGCAGGAAGAAGGAAGGGACATTTGGATTGGTGGTGTTCGTCTTCCTAAGTAGCCATTACATATATTGGAGCCCTGCTTTCCTAGGGGTGGCTGAATATCTGCCTGTCCTTGGAATGCAGAGAACAAATTCTTTGGGTTTCTTTGTTTGTGTGTTTGGCTTTTGCTTCATTTATTAAACTGTGTTTATCTAAATCCATAAGTTTTCTCACTTTTTCCATTCTCTCCCTCATCCCACCAATGGGAAGTGGAGTGACTCTGTGGGGCTTGGCTGCCAACAGATGTACAACAATGATAGGCCAACAAGCAATGTTGATTTTCAGAATAGATTGTTGGATGAAGGAAGTGACAATTCAATATGTGTCACTCTTTCCTTTGAGTCAATACTCACTATGCTTTGGGTCATAGGCTTCTGAAGGTATCTTCCCTGAAGGAATAAAATTAATATACATTTACCAGTATAAAAGGAAATGATGACTACATTAGGCCTCCCATCCTGGCTGCATTTCATTTTTGGCAAGGTGTTTGAACAATATATTTTTTATTACAATTGAGTACAATACACCTGCTCACTTCTGTTCAGTACTCTTTTTTTACCTTCTGCTAATTTGAAGTGAGAAAAATAACATGTAGAATTATATCACACACAAGAATATGAAATAATGATTGAAAATGCCTAAATGCTGGAACTGTGCATTCTGTCAAATTAAGCAGACAACTGTTGTTAAACTTTCTGACCTTCTCAAATGAAAGTATCTGCATGTAAATTAAAGCAGATGAATCCCAGGATCCAGAATGAATTGGCTGATGTAGTTTCTAAGTCATTCCTTGTCATATTAAAAAAGTCATGGCAGTCAGGCAGAATCCCCAATGACTGGACAATAGGAAACAACGCCCTTTTCTTTCCTTCACCTTCTTATAAAAAATTAGAAAGGACAGCCCTGGGGACTACTGATCAGTCAGAATCACCTTTGTGCCCAATAAGATTGCGGAGCAGATCCTTCTGGAAGGCATATCAAATATAGGAGACAGGTGATTAGAGACGGGCAACAGAGCTTCACCAAGTGTGAACTATGCCTGACTAATCTGGTCACCTTCTATGATGGAGTGACTGTATCAATAGACAAAGAAAGAACTATAGATACCATCTACCTAGATATCTCTGGGGCCTGGGATACAGTCAACATTTTTCCTGCAAAATTGGAGAGATACAGGTTTGTTGAAAGGACTGTTAGACAGAAATGCAGCTGGATGGCTGCATTCAGAGGTACAGTCAATGGCTTAATGGTCAAGTGGAAACCAATAATTAATCATGTCTCTTAATGGCCTGTACTAGGACCAATACTANGCAGCAGGTCGAGGGAGGTGATTCAGTCCTTCTACTCTACACCTGTAAGACCCCACCGGGAGTACTGCCTGCAGCTATGGGGTCCCCAGCACAAAANGGGACTACTGATCAGTCAGAATCACCTTTGTGCCCAATAAGATTGCGGAGCAGATCCTTCTGGAAGGCATATCAAATATAGGAGACAGGTGATTAGAGACGGGCAACAGAGCTTCACCAAGTGTGAACTATGCCTGACTAATCTGGTCACCTTCTATGATGGAGTGACTGTATCAATAGACAAAGAAAGAACTATAGATACCATCTACCTAGATATCTCTGGGGCCTGGGATACAGTCAACATTTTTCCTGCAAAATTGGAGAGATACAGGTTTGTTGAAAGGACTGTTAGACAGAAATGCAGCTGGATGGCTGCATTCAGAGGTACAGTCAATGGCTTAATGGTCAAGTGGAAACCAATAATTAATCATGTCTCTTAATGGCCTGTACTAGGACCAATACTATTTAATATCTTCCTTATTGACATAGACAATGAGATTGAGAGTACCCTCAACGAGTTTGCAGATGATGTTAAGTTGACTGGTGCAGCTGATCTGGTAGAATGAAGGGATGGCATCCAGAGGGACTTGGCAGGCTTGAGGAGAGAGATCACATGAACTTCATTTAGTTCAACAAAACCAAGTCTAAAGTCCAAGGTGCTGCATCTGAGTTAGGGCAACCCACAATATCTGTGCAGGTTGGGTGATTAATTGATTGACAGCAACCTTGAGGGGAGGACTTGTGAATAGAACTTGATGGAAAATTGTACATTAGTTAGTCATGTAGGTTTGCAGCCTAGAAAGCCAATCATATACTAGTGCATCAAAAGCAGTGTGGGCAGCAGGTCGAGGGAGGTGATTCAGTCCTTCTACTCTACACCTGTAAGACCCCACCGGGAGTACTGCCTGCAGCTATGGGGTCCCCAGCACAAAAAAGATTTGGATCTGTTTAAGCAGTCCAGAGGAGGTCACAGAAATAATCCAAGTGCTCGACCACCTCTGCTTAAGAAAACAGACTGAGTGAGTTGTGGTTGTTCAGCCTGGGGAGGAGAATGCTCTGGGGACAACTTGTTAGAGACTTTCTAGCAAGGCCTGTAGTGATAGGACAAGGATTAATGGTTTTAAATTGAAACTATATCAGTTTGTATCATATGTTACAAAGGCATTTTTTTTACAATGAGTGTGGTGAAACAGTGGAACAGGTTGCCCAGAAAAGTTGCAGCTGTCCCATTATTAGCAGTGTTCAAAGTCAGATTGGATGGAGATTGAGGGACCTGATATTGTGAAATATGTCCTTGCTCATGACAGGGAGCTTGGACTAGCTGATATTTGAAGGCCCCTTCTAACCCAAAACAAAACCACTCTGTGATTCCATAGGTCTATGATTCTCTGATAAACATGAAGTGATTTAGTTATTAAACACTGTTTTTGTCAACACACATTTTTCATTCATCTCTACCTCTATCACTAGGGATCTATTCTACTTTTTAATGAATATTTTTTGACCTTGTTAATTTCTTTATCCTTGTTGTTATGCAGTCTTTTCAAGTTTATTTCCCTATACCTGATGCAGAAGTGATTAGTGTAAGTGCTCATTAGATTTAAGTACTCTGTAAGATAAATAATGTAAACATTAATCAAAATTTGACTGTGTATATCACAAGTATATGTAAATGAAAGTAATTTAGATATTCCACATACTCTGCTAAGTGTCTAAACTCAGAAAAGCAAAATATACCACAGCAAACTTAAACTGATTTTAAAATGATTGGGAAACCTTCCAACAGATCAGCCAATATATTTTGGATTTTGTTTGCAGGTAGACATCAAAGCAGAAAATGGATTGTTTCTGGTTTTGATATAAATTAAGCCAAAATTTTGTATGTTATTCAGGTCTCACTGTCATGGGATACATGCCTAAACCTTATTTTGTCTTTTAAACAGCCTCATGTAGAAACAAACACTAAACATCAAGGTATCAAAGATTGTTTATTCACGTTATGTTTAAGGTTGTTGAAGATTCTTTTAAAATCTACTGTCTGCTGTTATAATACTTCTAAATGAAATATGCTTCCTGACTGTTTTATTCTGAAAGTGGTTTAGCATAACATTTTCTACTCATACAAGTATATAAGGTTTTAAAATTAATGGAATTTTGAGGCATTTTTCTATGTAAATAAAATATATTGTTAACCGGAAAAAAAATAAATATTCAAGTAATCCTCATGCTACTTAAGCATTAATAATATCTTGCCTGTTAAGAGAGAGAGAGATCATGTTCCATTCACATTCCCAGAATAAGAACAGTGACTGATTTCATACAACTCACCCTTCCACTGAGTACCTCAGCTGATGGACAAAAGACCTGTGGAAAAGGCTTATGCTGATGACATGTTTATACCAGATTTAGTTGTACTTTTGAGTGACTTCTTTCTGTCCACTGAACTGCAAAGAATCTCACCCATTACATGAGAGATGAGTTTGGCCTCATGGGTTCACTGACAGACAAAAAAATGGCAACACCAACAAAATGGAATGAAAAGGAAGGCCGTGCCTCTACTAGATAATTATACACATTTCCAAACTCTGGAGAGAATGAGACAATATCTTGCATCATTTTCTTATTTCACTAAGCTCAAAATAAAGTGTAATTCAAGAAAGTGGAGAGAAGAATGGAACTATTTTCTTCCCCTGACGTAGGAATCCCAGATGGTGAAAGTACACTTTATCTTACCTCTTCTACAATTAGGTTCTGTTTCTCTCCTACCAAGACAACATGAACTCCTTTTCACATTAGTATCATTCAGAAGTGGAAAACAGAGAACACCTTGAGGGGAAAATCAAATTACCAAACTGCTTCCCCCCCTCATTTAGTACCTCATGCATGCGGGTGGGTTTTGGTTGTGTGGGTTTTTTTGTTTTGTTTTGTTTTGTTTTTTTTGTGTTTCCCTAAAGCACATATGTGATAATTATCAGGATAAGAATTAAATAGAGGTTTGACATGAAGAACTTCAAAAGAATAAGGACATTTTCATGTCTGACATTCTCACAACACTTGCTCTGTGGTCATTTTGTGCTTTCAGATCTGTTGTAGCCTATTTGAAGTGCAGACTTCTAGCTATCATTTTTCACCACTTACATATGTTAAACATTCTTACTGAGGGCACTTTATTCTTTACTTTGTTCTCTTAAGCTATCATTATTCTTTTGGTGTTTAAGTACGCACTTCTTTGTCCTCAGCTGTTCAAATTCCTTTCAGGCTGGCAGTCATCCTTCTAAGGATAATAGTAAAATGATATAGTGAACAGTAGTAGCACACAGTCCTTCAAAAGGTCCTTGAAAGGCTTGAATTAGAGATGCTTTATATATTTATTTTTTAAAATGTTCAATTTGCTATGCAGTTATGATCCCACTGAAACATTATCCTTTTTTTTCCTCAACAAGCTGAGCTGGCAGGCTATGCCCTATACTGTGGCTAGACTATTTTACCCCTCCTCTTCTATGCTGCCAACCTGTGCTAATTGAAATGTTTATAAAATGCTGATACTGAAATATTGTAGCTTAACAGTTCAATAGTTCTTTAATGAGCCCTCTGTTTTATTAATAAAATGATTTATAGAAATATTTAATCTCACTGATTTACCATTAGCATTAATGAGTCTAGTTATTAAGCACTTTATTTCAGAATGCCGCAAAGATACAAACCCTGTAAAACATGCAGTATCTTGTAGTAAGTTATTTTGTATTTAGAGGGAATGAATGGTGTTGAAATCTCACAGCTTTTCTTCAGGGAAACAGAGTTATTCATTAGCATAAAACTAATTGACTCTTTTATATGCAGTATCTTTGTACTAAGTTATTTTATATTTAGAGGGAATCAATGGTGTGAAATCTCACAGTTTTTTTTCTCAGTGAAACAGAGTTACTCATTAACACAGAACTAGAAGACTCTTTTATATAACCTTCCTGCAACTTTTATCAGATTTTATGCAAATAATTTAGCACAGGGCCAATCACAAAAGTTATCCCAAAGACTGAAAATAGAAGTGCATAACCAGTAGAAATAAAAGTATTTCTGTTGTCCTTCACTGCTAAGCAAAGACTCCTTGACTATCAACTCTTAGTAAGAATTTTATTTTTTATTACTCCTAATCTAATTTCTTGAAAGAAATAGTTTTCAAATATGTTGTAGGCTATTACAAAGTACTTTAAGATTATACAACCATCACTCCTCTTTAGATGTACCTTCCCATGGTTGTGCAAATGCAATGCTATTATAACTGAACAGCTTTCAACCAGCCTCATATACTGGGAAGGTTATAATACTCTGGGAGAAAATTTTTTACCATGATGAGTTCAACAAAGAAGCTTCAAAAGTGATTTTCAGCATCCTGGAAGATGCTACAGGCATATTGTTTCTCTCATTGACCCCTCTCAGCTACAATCCCAGACATCTAGGAAAAAGAAATAGGTGGGAAAAAATTGTTTTCTTACTTATGTTAGTCCATTTTACCTAATTTTTATTTCCACCAGTGGCTTTAATTGGGAAGAAGGGAGAATTTTGCCTTTTCAGTCAAAGGTCTGTGATTCCATTCCTTCCCCATGTATAGACTTTGCCATGTAAAATTCACATTTATGCATTTCCATCTATATTTTCTTTATTTTAAAGAAATGGAAATTTATTTAAAATAAAGTTTTATTTTTAAAAAAATGGATGTGTTTAATGGAAAAATTTAGTTTGATCCATGCAATCAATTTTCAGTGAAAAAACTTACTTGCATTTTTTCCCTTTTTAAATAAATCAATAGCATGAAGTGTTTTCATGAAATCAACTGGATTCTCCATAATTTGACTTTATGTGTCTTTGCTGAAAGGTTAGCCAATGTGTCTGAATGTCACTAGACCTTCTGAGAGATGTCATAGACCAGGGAGTATGTGACATGTATGGCCTGTATAACCAGAGTATTCCTTTGGCAGACCCTCTATTTGCCCAGTTTTTCTGGTTTTAGGGCCTCACTTCTGGTAAGAGAAAAGTGTTGCTGTCACAGCTGTAATTAGCAGAGGGCATTCTTGCAGGAGCACATGCAGGTAGGGACTTATATCTCCTAGACAAATATTTATTTATACAGAAAATGCCATATACATCACTGTAAAAATTCATTATCTTTAAAGATGGATTTGACCATAATTGTTATAGGAAAATGGACTTATAGCAGGGTTTTCTGTGACTGAAGCAGCTTTCCTCTGACTAGGCAGATGTGTGCATGTGGTGATCTCACCAGAACTGTAAACTACATTGTCTGGTGTTAATGGAAGGAGATAGTGGGGGGCATAAAAGCTCCTTTTTCTGAAGGGTAAACAACTGTCTGCTCTGAACTGAGTCTTTGTATACAGAATTCACTTTTTACATTGATCTAAAATAAACCCAGACAGTTAAGCTATATTCTGTATTTGGTCTCTGTTGCTGCATTCTAAATTGCTGCATCTATTTTTTCTGTACTTCAAGGCATTTCTGACTGGTCTGAGGATGACAGGATGGTGCCTGCACTTCCATTATTATCATCATCATTATTTCTGCTCTTTATTTCTATTATTACTGCTCTTTCTGCTACTATTAGAATATTGTGCTCTCAGAGCAAAAGCAAGGCAGTAACTCTACTTGCTTGGTTTATTTTATTTAAATACAAAACAAGAAAAAAAGGAAAGGTACACTGAAGCTTAGAAATATACAAAGTGAACAAACACACAAAGTGAACAAGCACTTCATAAATAAATATTTTTCAGACAACATTAGCCTGTTAAATCAAGCCACAGTTATGGTTTTTGCCCTAGCTGCTTCCTGCTCCTGCTTAATGTGAGGAGAAGCAACCACTATCGTTTTCAACGAAAGACAGAACTGAAGGGAAAGCTGGCAAGTTTAATTCATTTTGATACGCTCTGTATGAATGTGTGTCTGTGGATGTGTGTGGATGCTGATGATGAGGTGCTTTCATTTTTAAGAGTGTGCTCTGTACCATTCATCTGTGTATTTAAATAAAGTTGTTGTGAATATATGATACTTCAGCCTTAGACTGTCAAAAATGAGATTCCAGAGTATTCAGCAGCACAAAATAGCATAAAAAGAGCTTTGCCACTATTTATCTCTGCTTGCCAGCTTGTAATGCTGATTTATGATATGTCATAATAAAGCACTGAAATGAATACAGCTACATAGGAAAGTGAAGTTATGTGGCTGCAGACATTGAAATATTTCTGTTTCTTCCCTGTATCCCTCCTCCATCCACACACACACTTGAAGATGCACGTACACACTATCTCACAATGATCCTGTTGCAGTTCTGCTATTTGACAACATACATATGTGATGTACATTTCAGACTTCCAAATAATTGCAAATAAAATTATGTAAGCTATTTTATGCATATTCCAAATTCATATTTTCCATTGACCTTAGTTACAGTGAGAAGGCTCAACACTATCTGAAGTCCAGGGCTATATCTGATTTTCCTCCTCCTCACACTTTCATTACCTTTCAAATTTCTTTTGTGCTATCTTTATATGTTTGTGTATGTGCTTATATATGGTTTTTAACTTAGAAAAATGCACAAACTTTGCTTTTTCCCCCTTATTAATTGATATGAATAGACGTACAAAATAAATATATAAAAAGCAAGAGACTACATGTGGTAAATTTAATTAATTTTAAGGTTTATGATGGTCAATCAATTCACAATAAATCACTAAATCAGAAGATTTCACAGTACTTGTGAGAAAAAAACAATATGCCCAGATTGGTCAAGCTTTAAAAAGTTGCTCTGCAAGAAATAGAATTAAGTAAAAAAAAAAGCTACTCCAAACACACTTGGCAACAGGAATTTCAGCGAACAATATTGCTGCGTTACATAACACATTACCCTTTGGCTGTTTACCTGGCATCAACTTTCTGTTTCCATCCCCGTGCAGAAACAACAGCAATATATCAAATTATTGGCCTAAATAAAATATGTGATGCTTTTATAAATTTATGAAAAAAAGAACTCCTTAAAATCTACTTCTTTTTTAACACTACAACCAGTTTACTAGTGCTTTCAGTATTCTGGTCCCTCCCCTAGGTCAGATATTCTGCTAACTGTGGTGGAGAAAAGTCTATATGAATACTGCTGCCATAACCTGTACTTTGTCCAACCACTACTCCAACCTTAACAGTTTTACAGAGAATTGACTTTCAGAACAAATTTAATTGCCTGAGTGTAATAGGAATTGATATTAGAAATAATTATTTTTATAATCATGTACAATAATTTTTTTCCAGCTTGACTACATTTTCCTTCCTTTCCACATTAATGTTTAATTCTTTATCTTTATTCTTTTCCTGTTTCATGATTTAAATATGCCATTCCTTGTAGTTTCCAGCTTTGTTTGCAAGGTTATTATTCTACAGCAAGCGCCTCTCTACATTAAAACTAGCAATACTAGTTCCGTGCACCTAATAAATAAAAATGCCACAAAAATAATATTCACAATTGCCCATATGTCTCTCTGTAGTGCATTATGGGAAAGGTAATTTGCTATTATAATTATATGGAAACATTATATACAAATATCACACATATGTGCACACATGCACAGAAATGACATAAACTTAGTCATAACCTGATTATGAGCACAGAAAAGAAGAATATACAGCCCAAGAAATGTACATTTTCTGCAAGTGTAGTCCACTGTTTGAAAGCAAAAAAAGAAACAACATATTTAAGTGAGTGACCTCTCTCTGTTGGAGAACATTAGAAACAGAAAATGCCCTGAAGGCAGCTTGTATTTGTTTCATTAGCTTGTGGATTTTTCAAAGCTTATAGAGTCCTTAGACAGTCAGCAAAACATTGCAAAGGTGTTTTTGCCATGGTGCCTCTGTAAGAATATGGATTTCAACACACTTCCAGATGGAGAATACTACACGTTGAAATCATTACTCTGCCTGTCATCCCAAAATGTTATCAAAGGAAAGCAACTGACTATCACAAGAGAGGGCATTACATTCACCATTCTCCATCCTGAATCGAACCTACTCTTCCCGCTGCATCTCTCTGGGGTGACCGTCTTCTGTTGATCTCAGGTACTGATTATGTCAGCTGCTTTATGCTGTTGCTATGGCCACAGATGGTTGCCAAACCTCAGATTTTGCTTTTCCTTTAATTTTCTACATTTTGTACCTTGGTTTTAAAAGAAGAAAAAAAAAAGAAAAAAAAGAAAAAAAGAAGGTCTCTCTGAACCAACCATCTAGTTTGTGAAAGAAGTACAAGGAACAACTGAAGGTAAAAAGTAGAGTTTTTTAGTTACCCCTTAATGTATGTATGAACAGAATTGTTATATGTTAGCATTATAACAGTCTTTCCCAAATTAGGACTTTAGGATGCATTTAAATATGTCCTGAAAAAACATGATAAACAAATGAAAATTCCTGTTTTAGCAGAGCAAGGGAGGTAAATGTCATGAGAAGATGAGACATGAAGGTTCAGTATGTTCTATTCTTAATAACTAATCAATGAAATAGAAATAACTAAGTAATCAATGAAATCAATCAATGAAATAGATTAATCAATGAAATAGAAATAAGTTTTACAATATTTTTTGAACTTCAATTAGCTATATTTCTGTTAGATACTAGTTCAATTACTTGTGGAGACAAGTTTCTTTGAAATTTAAATCCTTTGGTAACAAGATATTTCTCTTTATATGCCTTCATTGCATCCATTTATATACCAGTTCATGCATTCATTTATGCAGAATATTTATACATTTGTGGAAATTCATTTCTAAGTAGACCTCAGATCACACCTTTTTATGACTAGACTGTAAAAATAAAATTCTTATTTATTTTTGTAAGAAGGATTTTCTTCTTCCCTCAAAAATCCTAGTAGCCCATCTCTGCATCTGTTTTAGAACAAGTTTAATTAATCTTTCTTCATTGTGGCTCAGCAGAGATGAACTTCATATATCACAGTATTTTTTATATAAGGAAATTGATACTTCCCAGCTCTGTGAGAAATAGCTAACTCCCCATCTTGAGGTAAATTATTGTGCCTCTTCATTCATCTCTGGCTGAATGGACTTGGGAGGTGTGAAACTCTTGTTCAAAAAAATGAAACCTATGGTACTAGAAACCAAGAATTTGCTGATGGTCTTACAAGAAGAGCCTGGCAGTGTTATTCAATAGAAATGAGACTGTCAGATCTGAATATCTAAGACAACACAATTTAAAACTGGAGAGGTCATAATAAAATGCTCAATATTTCACAGATTTCATACAAGACTTATCCAGGACCTACAAGGTAACCCAGGACTATTCACACAGGAATTTAGTGCTGTGATAATACAGAGAGTACTTGGATGGGGGAAGGAAAAGCACAAAACTAAAAACCAAAAATGCAAAGAAACCAAACTAACCAACCAACAAAACAACACCACAAACACCAAAAACCCAAAACGAAAGAAAAACCACAACATTTTTAAGATACTTGAAATTATAAGAGAATCAGGTATGTCAAATGTAGAAAAAAGTTTTCAATCCATTTTAGACCAACTTTAAAAATATTAATTGAAGTATATATTTATTTTTATTGTAGTAGTTGCCTTTTTCCCTGAAAAATCAACCGTTGCCCCAGTGAAGTCTTTTTTATCTCTCTCAAGGAATTGATAATATTACTACAGACTAGTGTAAAAGTAAGAGCTACAATTTATAGCCAGTGATGGAGACACATGCATGAAAATTTTGAATCTCATCCATAAATGGATAGTTTGAAAATGCCTCATATATATAGCATACTAAACCTTAATGATTTCCATTTTTAAATCCTCATGTTAAAATGTTTAGAGGTTTAAATTTAGATCAGATTTGAGAGAGCAACATTATAAAAAAAAAGTAATGGAATAGTAAAGGAATTTTTTCAGAAATTCCATCATAAAATTTGCTGACATAGCACCAGTTAGAAAATACAGGGGACTGTATACCTTTAAATAAGCCAATTACTCATTCCTTTCTGTTTAATAAAAACCACTGCCCACTTCTGGTAATGATAAAATAAATAGATTCACTGATCCTAACTGCAGCTTGATAAGAACAAGTAATACTTATAAACTCCAAACAGACACATGTGGTATTTGTAAATGCACAGAACTGTGTTTGACCTTAAATAAAATGTGAGCGAAAGCACATAATAAAGTTGTTCATAATAGAAATTGCAGAATGACTGTATTAGTGCTTATATGTTATCCTGAGAGAAAGAA